>JZKD02S1139834.1:163977-191317 GCA_000966675.3 Picea glauca | reverse complement strand
GTGTAATATTTTGGCACTCTAATTGGTAATGAAATTCTTTGTATTCTTTCATATCTCTTGTTCATGTTGATTAAATGATAATTCTTTATTTGGTTCTTTATCTCGTAAATATATTAGGGATTGAAGCATACAAAGTAGACTTAGGGTTTTATTATCTAACTCCTTACACCATTTTTATGGGATTAATATAACCATTAATTTTAAGTGAGATTTTTTCACCTTGTGACAAATCTCCACTAACAGATTGGTGACTCCACCAGGGAAAATATCCATATATTTTTCCCTAGTAGTGAGTGGGTTTGTTTCCCATCTCACCCTTTTCACTCTTAATTTTAGATATTGAAATTTGTTTATGTTTCTATATTTTTTTATTTTATATAGGACAACAGGTTAGAAATCTTTATTTTTTCCTCGGTTATAGCCTAGCAACTTCATATTTCTATTTTAGGGACAATGCAATTTTTGGTATTGGTTTCCACATTGGTTGAGTGCAACTTTTGGTATAGTTGTATAACTTGTTTAGTTTATATTTATACCCCTATTTCTACGCTACTAATGTATTTTTGGTCACTATTTTCCACACTAGTTGAGTGCATATTTTGGTATAGTTTTATACACTCATTCAATTTAGATTTCTACCCTTATTTTTGCACTACCACAGACGTTTTGGGGTACTTTTCTGCACTGTGCTTAGGATTTTTTTTTTTTTAGTTTTATGATTTTGTCTCATTTCAAGAATTCCTTCTATAGGGTCCTCATAGGTGGTTGGTGTTATACTGTAATTCATTTTTAGGGAAACATTGTAGGTGGAGAAAATCCCCTTAGGGTTCCTAGTACCCTCCACTTTTAGGGTTTCTCTTTGTTGCATTTCATGTTTTTGTTTCAACATAATAATTTCAAAACCTTTTATTGCTGGAATATCCCTTAGGATTTCTTTAAATCACAAGAATTTTGGATGAATAAAACCCTCCTTTTTTCATGAGTACTCTTCCTTAGTTTTTTCTTTCTATTTGAGGAATTTGTCTTTTATTTTTCCAACTACCTCTTTACCTATTTTTAGAATTTTAACTCTTGTTTTCTTATTATTGTAAGCGGAATTTATTTTAGAAACAAAGGTTATTCAAGTTTAAGAAAATAACCTCCTTTGTTTCTAAGTATTTGACTTATTCAATCTTACTTTTCATTATGAAATTGCATGCTCATTGAAAACCTAGTCCTTATCTAGGTTGAAATAAAAGTTTTACTTGCTAATTTGAATTGGTTAATTCTCATTTCTCATTATAAAGTTCATTGAGATAAAAAAAAAGTTCCCTTTTCTCTAATATTTGTACTAATTTTGAATTAGTATTTCAATTATAAGTCTCATTAATTGCAATTATTTTTATTTCAAACATTTCTTTTTGAAGTTAGTTACACCACAAGTACACACACTTCACTCCCTAATTATATTCTTGGTTCATGACCCCAAGCTTAGCATAAAATTAACCACTTAACTTAAGATATTAAATTCCCACTTGGGACCAAAATAATTTTTTAGTTAAGTTAGGGTTGTGGGGATAGGAATTCAAATAATTCACCACAACCATTCACATCTAAAACATAGTGGTTGAGTGATTAGGGAACTTAAAATCCTTTATATAGGATACGATCAAGACCTATTTAGAAACAAGTGTTCTCTTTAGAGTGGATAATGTCAAGGCTAGGACCAAAGGTTTGATTAAGACTCCTATCTCTTTCAATATTGAAGATCCCTCAATCATTTGATTTAAAATTGAAGGAAATGTCACTTTTTGCATGTATCTATGAAGAGGTAGCTTAGTGACCATTTTACTAGGTTCCTACCTAGGTGGTTGTCATGGGAGGGAGGGAACCCAAGACATATTTATACTCATATCCATGGTGTATTTCATCACCTCTCATGGTAGCAATTTGGAAGGCCCTCTTTCTACTCTTTATCCTCTTTCTTTGGTGGTACCTTCAACTAGCTTGAGGAAAGGATTTGGAGGAGTCATAGAATAGAATTGTTTGAGTGCTTTTAGTTTTGGCTAGAGTCTTTATTTTTTAGGATGGAATATTCAATTAGGACATCCACATTTTGATTCAAACACACTTAAAACCACTTGTTGCACCAATTGTGCACGCAATATTTTTTCTTGATCACTTCTTGCTTGATTGTTTTATTTTGTGACTCGAGTTATTTGATAGATTAATTATGTTTTCTAAGAGATATTGACACTTAGGAACCATTGTTCTCTCAAGGAGACTATATCATAGACTTCAAATCCTACCTCCCTTGAGAATTCTTGGTTGTGTATTATCTCCCATTGAATGAGTTAGAGTTAATAACAATATCCCTTCTATAGGCTCATTATATTGAAATTTAAAAATTTAATTCTCTTCAGATTCAAAACACTCATCCCTTTTGACACCATATAGTTTAGGGGGTCCAAAAGTTAGTCTCCCATAAACTAGTTTAACTTCATCTACCCTAACTATGAAATTGGTTCCCATCATGGTGGGAACTAATACAACTCCAATCAAGCTCAAATGAAAACCCAAACCACTTTACCTTATATGTTGGGGTTGAATATCACATATTTAACTAAACTCATCAATGATGCTATTCAACATAACACTACTTGGCTAGCCATGATGACCAAGTTATACTCTAATATCTCTAAGTTCGAGGGTCATGCTAAATATTACCTCTCTAATCATATCATGTCATTTCACATTTGTTGCTCATCCAATAATATCATGTATGAATCAATTGTTGGAATACTGAGAGGGGGGATGAATCAGTATTAGTACTTTTAATCCTTTTTAACCACAATGTGTATTATTTACTTTATGATAAAATTATCAATAAAATTACATGAGCATTATACATAAGCAGTGAACAAAAATAAACCACACATAAACACAATACACCATTTTTTTACATAGAAACACAATGCGGGAGAAAACCAAACAATGATTTTCTTATATTTTCAAAAGAAGTACATTAATAGGAAGCACCAACTTCCTTGTTTTCCAACTACAACTAGAAGTAGGCTACAACCCCCTGGTTTCTCAAGCTTCAACCTGAAGGAATATACAACTCATTGATTCTCTGGATCCAACTAGAAGGAGGCTACAACCCCCTATGTTATGTAATATACTAGATATAAAAAGTATGCAGAACAAAAATAAAATGCTAGAAATGGAAGAACAACAATAATATAACCAGAACAATCACCACAATAACACTGAAATGATATAAGAATAACAACATAAATAACACTTTGATTCTGAGAGAAATGTTCACGGGCCTCTTCGAGGGGCCAACCTCCAGTCGAGAAAAGCACTATTACAATAATATCCAAGCTAGGGTTCTCACACCCTCGAATCCTATTTATACTAAATATGTCTATCAAAAGAAGCATCTAGAGGAATATCCTTCTAGAAGCAAAAGCTTCTATTAGGTCTTCTTACATTCGACTTATTCTATTTTATTGTAAGGCCTTATTAATATTGACCTTTATTACATTCGAATATATTGTTCTACCTATGTGAATGTTAGGAACCTAACATGTCCTCCCCCTTAAAAAAAGCCTTGTCCTCAAGGCTTGAGATGTGGAAACTACTGCAGAATGGTAGTTGGTTCCCAAGTGGCATCTGTTGGAGTTGTATCATTCCACTGGACTAACACATCCTTCATGGTTCTCTGACACAAGAAACACTCACGTTGGTCCAAAAATACTTGTGGTTGTAGCCAAATAGATCCTTCTTCGTATAACTCGGGAAGGTTGGTTTGAATTTGGCACTTAGTTCCAATCACCTTCTTTAAGCATGAAACATGAAAAACAGGATGTAGCTTAGAATCATCAGGAAAAGCCAACTGATAGGCCACCTGTCCCACATGCTTGAGAATGGTATACGGACCATAAAACTTAGGAGCTAGCTTTTGAAAATGGTCGGCCTTGAGGGAATTTTTCTTGTAAGGTTGTAGTCAAAGAAACACCTAATCCCCTTCTACAAATTGACGTTCAGAGTCACCTTGATCTGCTTGTTACTTCATGCGATTTTGTGCCATGACCAAATTCTCTTTGAGGGTATGAAGAATATCCTCTCGAACTGTAAGCATTTGGTCAACCGCCTGGACCTTAGAGACACATGGTAAGTATGAGAGAACTGAAGGTGGATTGTGTCCATATACCACTTCAAAAGGATTCATGTGTGTAGTTGTATGGTATGAAGTGTTCTACCACCATTCAGCTAGGGGTAACCATTGAGCCCACTGATTTTTCTTTTCCAAGGAAAAACACCTCAAATATGTTTCCAAACACTTGTTGAAAACTTCCATTTGACCATCAATCTGGGATGATAATTTGTGTTGAGATGCAATTGGGTTCCTTGTATATTGAATAGTTCTTGCCAGAAATTTTTGGTGAAAGTTGGGTCACGATCATAAACAATAGAATGTGGCATGCCATGAAGCTTGAAGACCTGATCCATGAAAAGTTGAGCCACCGTGGATGTCGTAAATGGGTGTTGAAGAGAACATAAATGAGCATACTTGTAAAGGCAATCAACAACCACCATGATGAATAATTTATTTCCCGATTTAGGTAAGCCTATAATAAAATCCATAGAGATTTCCTTCCAAATAGCAGGTGAAATCGGAAACGGTTGTAGTGTGCCCAGAGATTTCACTGTTTCTTCCTTGTTGCGTTGACACACATCACATTCAATGACAAAATTACGAATGTCTTGTTTCATACCTTCCTAGAAAAAGGAACATTTGACCCTGTCATAGGTTTTGGTAAACTCGGAGTGACCAGTTGTGGGTGTAGCATGAAGCTCAAAAAGTATCGTGGATTTAATTTTTGATTGTTTACTTAAATACAAACAACCTTTGTATTGAAGCTCATCATGGAGCCAAGAGTACCCTGGGGAAGATGAAGCATTGGACTGCAATTGTTGGATCATATGTGAACTTTTGGGATCATGTAGCCATTCCTTGCGAATGGCTTGGAGCCAATCTGGTACAATGAAGGAAAGAGAGAAAAGGGATTCGTCATCTTCATATTTTGGGGAAAGTGCATCATCAACCACATTGTATTTGCCTTGTAAATGATCTCATAATCATATCCAAAGAGCTTAGTCACCCATTTTTGTTGCTTCGGGGAGGAAATGCATTGTTCCAGAAAACACTTGAGGCTTTGATGGTATGTCTTAATTCGGAAGCATTGCCCCAATAGATAAGGGGGGCAGAGATCAACGACATGAAAAATATACAACATTTCCTTTTCATATATTGATTTGCCTAGATTTCTTTCAGACAATTGCTTGTTGGTAAAGGCCAACGACTGACCCTCTTGCATAAGGACAACACCAATTCCTTTCCTTGAAGAATCACATTCCAAGACAAAGGTATTTGTGAAATCAGGAAGGGTCGGGACTGGGGTGGTGCACATGGCCATATTCAAGGTTTGAAAAGCTTGAACAGTTGCTGGAGTTCGAGTGAAAGAGTTCTTTTTTAGGAGTGTAGTGAGAGGTGCTGCAATCTTTCCATAATTCTTAACAAACTTGCAATAATAATCTGTTAAGCCCAGAAGTCCATGCAAGCTTTTGAGAGTCTTTGTGTGAGGCCAGTCTTGCATAGATTCAATTTTTATAGGATCCACCCTGACGTCATCCTTTCCAACCAGATGACCCAAGTACTTGACTTCTAAGGCACCAAAAGCAGATTTAGACTGTTTCAGGAAAAGTTGGTGCTGAGAGAGTAGATGGAGAACTCAATCCACATGAGCAAGATGGTATGTCTAGGTTTTTCTATAGATGAGGATATCATCAAAGAAAACTAAGACAAAATGACGGAGAAAAGGATGAAAGACATGATTCATGAGGCTTTGGAAGGTGGAGGGGGAATTACACAAGCCAAAGGGCATGACCAAAAACTCATAGCGACCCTCATGAGTTCTAAAGGAAGCCTTGGGAATGTCTGCCTCTTTCATACATATCTGGTGGTAGCCAGAAAGAATATCAAGTTTAGTAAAGAACTGGGCACCACTCAATTCATCCAAGAGGTCATCAATGACACGAATGGGAAATTTGTCTTTAATGGTAAGTTTGTTGAGGGCACGAAAGTCAGGACACATTCGCCAAGAAACTTATTTCTTCATGACCATGACCACCGGAGAAGAGTAGGGGCTTGTACTAGGGCGGATAATGCTTGCATTAAGGATTTCTTGGACCATTTTGTTAATTTCATTCTTTTGGGAAAAGGGGTGACGATACAGATGGATATTGGGAGGAAGGCTTCCTGGTATAAGGGGAATGTAATTGTAATGTCCCCAAGGCCAAGCCCTATTGTAAATCATGTCTATTAAGTATAAATCTTGTTTATGAACTGTAATTCAAGTTTATAAGGCTAGTGAGCCAATTTATATAAGCTAGTGGGCTTATGTGTTATTAGGCCAGGGAGACTAAGTGTTGAAGGCCAGAAGCCTAATTTTTATACATGTAATTATGCACAGTATTAATACAAAACATCTCCACATGTGGACTGACCACGATGAATGAGTGATGGGGGACTAAGCTTCCACAAAACCTGGGTAAGGGATTGGGGGCTGGAAGGTTGGAAAGAGAGGCTAAGTGTGGAGCCTAGGGGCTTAAGTCCTTGGGAATAATATTTTAAT
The DNA here is from genome assembly GCA_000966675.3 of Picea glauca. NCBI lineage: Eukaryota > Viridiplantae > Streptophyta > Pinopsida > Pinales > Pinaceae > Picea > Picea glauca. The sequence goes on along the minus strand of JZKD02S1139834.1, from coordinate 184,634 downwards.
ATTATCCCAAAAGCCATGTGAAATCTATGTTTTGTCCTAAGTTCTTGGGGGGGGATGCATGCAGCTTCATGGGTGACATGTGTCGACCCAGGCACATGCAATTTAACCCAAGAAATGAGTCGTGTTGTGGGTTCTCTTTCCATTCCTTCGACTATTGCATAGGAGGGGGGTGGGAATTTCTCCAACCATCACCTGAATCCGGGGCTCGACCTTCCAATTCCTCCATCCTCCATCTGTACATGTTTGGCCTCTGTGATTGAACCTCTATACACCTTACGCATCTCTGAAACCAGAGAGAGTCGTGTTATGCTTTAGCGCTGATCATTTTCGTTTCGGGTGTCCATACCCATTTTCCCAATTGACTGTTGTGGCCACGCAGTGCTGGACTACGTGTGGCTTGTTGGCCAGTGTGAGGGAGGTGATTGTTGTTGAAGAGGCAGGTTACCCAGTCTATGAGTGACTCTCTACAGGTGATAGAGTGCACGGAGGAAGTGAGAACTCCTGGAAGGAGTTCTGTAGCTGCCACAGAGCTCAGAGACTTCTGGTCCGGTCTGTTGTTGAAGCCCAAAGGAAGGGAGGTTAGCAACCGATGGATTGTCTTGGTGAAAATGAAGGTGTATACTCCTGGGGTGGGACATACATGTGGGGAATGAGAGTCTATGGGAAGTGGGCATAAGTGGTTCCTATGAGAGGATCCTTGTCCTGTGACTGTGTGTCTTCCTGTATTCCCTGCCTAGCCTAGGAATCCCTACCTGGTGGAACTTAGTCCCAGCTCGAGGGTGACCTACTACTGAGAGTGATGAGCAGCATGGTCTAAGACTGGGAGGTTCATGGGAGGCCTACATGCAGTTGGTGAATTACATCCAGTCTAAAAGATAAGTATATACATGTGTATAATTTCAATTAAATATGCATGTCTATGATTCTAGCAATGCTTACATGTATTCTGTTGTATTCGTGAATTATTGTTAATGCTGTGGATTATGTATGCTAATAGTATTAATGTGCTTACGCTATGTTTAACCGTAACTAAGCAATTGTATTTCATAAGAATGCATAATATGTTACAGTAGTGTTTTTCCGCGTAGTAATGTTGGCCCGACCATGGGGTTGATGGTCGGGAACGTTACAGTATGGTATCAGAGCCTAGTTTCAACGTTGAGCCTGGATGGGCCGGATAAGTGGTCTTTGGACCGAGGTTTTGAGAATAAATTGTGTCTAGAGGACTAATTTCAGACCTCATAATGTTTTTGAGTGTCAACATACTACTTGACAGTGTTACAAAGCTCAGGAGGTGTAGCTGTATTATAAAACTGCAGCTGGTGTGGTATATGGCCACAGGGAGAGAGAGAACTCCACACTAGAAGTGTTGGATCCATAAAATATGTTCGGGAGGAAAGGAGAACCCTCATAACCGCCAAATCTGGAGAATGTGCACAAGGTTTAAAAACCTTTGGATTTGCATAGGAGTGTGGAAATCACGATACGTGAAATCCTGAATTCGTCAGGACCATCCATCGAAAAGGATGCATGGAGAGCGATCAACCTTTCGCTGATTCGTGACTTGAAATGGTCTAAGGATGAGTTCGTGAGAATTCATGAAACACGAATTCACAATTGGATCACAACCGTCGATCTAAGAGAGATCTGGACCATTAATTGTCCAGGAAGAAATCGACATTTCAGGAATAGGGAGGACGAAGGTGGAAAATATTTCGACCTCGTGACACATAAAATCTCGATACGTGAAATGTCGATGAGATCTGAGCCGTCAGATCGTGGGGAATCGGGACCGTTGGATCAAGTATATGAAAGTTCAGAAGGAGGGTACCAAGTCATTGTCCATAAGTCTTTGAGAAGAAGACTTGGATGGTCATAATTCTCTGTGGAGAACTCGCGAAATCACGAGGACCGTAAGATAGGTAGAAGTTGCAAGGTGGTTAGTGGATGGAGAAACTCCCCACCCTAGGATCTAGAATAAATGTGGGTCATTGATTGTGGTTGGTTTGATTTGTTGGATCATTTCGTGAATTCAGGGATCATGAACTTGGAGCATAGGCAAAATTCTTGGTCACTCCAAGTCCCGAATCGCGAAAGAGATTAACAAGGGTAGAATCGAATGATGGAGCGCTTCCAGGAAGAAGTGCTGAAATCCCGTCAGCCATCGGATCCATCCAATTAGTGAGGAAGTTAGGGCTGAAGAGATTTGACAGGTGTAAGCTTAGGAGAGATCTAGACCGTAAGATAAGGGGAGGCTCACATCCGTTGATCTCATACATGAATTCCCATATCAAAACTCGAGGATTGAAGTGACAAGAGATTTGGAGTCACTGCATCGTGAACTCTCGGTTCATGAAACTCCGAAAAGATCTGGACCGTTAGATCCAAATCATCGAGGATCGTTGGATCTCGTACAAGAACTCATGTATCGGAATTCAGGGATTGAAGTGACAAGAGATTTGGAGTCGCTGCATCGTGAACTCCCGGTTCACAAAACTCTAAAAAGATTTGGACCGTTGGATCCAAATCATTGAGGATCGTTGGATCTCGTACAAGAGCTCATGTATCCAAATTTGGGGATTGAAGTGACAAGAGATTTGGAGTCACTGCATCGTGAACTCCCGATTCACAAAACTCTAAAAATATCTGGACTGTTGGATCCAAATCATCGAGGATCATTGGATCTCGTACAAGAAATCATGTATCGGAGTTTGGGGAATGGAGTGACCAGTGGTTTGGGTCGCTGCATTTTGAACTCCCGGTTACCGAAAACCTGAAACCCAAAGTTTCGAAGTCCTGAAATCTTCGAAGACGAAAGAACCATATCAGATTTTAACCGTTGGATATTGGGTAAACGTGGACCGTCGATCCACCCGATTTATGCTAATTCGGTAAATTGAAACTCCGGGAGATAGATGTGTGTACCTTAAACTCTTCGAAGGTCGAAAGCTTGAGTAGCACCTAGCAGTCTAACATTTGGTCACGACCTTTGGTTACCAGGGTAGGGGCTAAGAAAGAGGGAGCTATCACCCGAAAATTATAGAGCCGAGAAGAACTTGGAAAATTTGTGAAGTCGAAGCATTTTCTTAAATCAGAATGGTTTTGAATGTGTGGAATTTTCTAAGAATGATGACCTGACAAATCCTTGTTGTCTACACATGTGTTTGCGGAAGCTTAGCAAGTTCCATAACCGAATAGGGTTGTCGTTGAGAGCAGAGAATGGAAGAGGTGTAGATTGCCTCCAATTCAGAGAACGAAAGAGAAGGAAGGAATGTCAACTTGGGAGTCGAAGGATCAAACTCTAATGGGAAAGGAAAAGATATGGATAAGGAAGGACATATGATGAAAATCATTGAAAGATTGTAGAAAGATGTCCAGGCTCACTGAGTTGATAGCCTAACGCTCATGAAAGTTAGGGATAAGCAGGGTGAATTCAACTTAAGGATGTTGAAGAGTCTGGAAAGAATAGAAAAGAAATTGGAAAAGGAGAGTGACTCAAGCAAGACAGAGAGTCACAGGATCCCTGAGAGGAAAAGAAGATCAAGGAGTGTTAGCAGACATCGCCGTTTCTCCCCAAAGAATTCCAGTAGGGAAGCACACAATAGTTCAATCCCATCTCCTACCAGAAATCACAGGAGATCTGGGATGGATGAATTGAAAGGGGAAATGAACAAGATCAAGCCTCCAACATTCGATGGAGAACATAAGAAGGAGGAAGATGTTGAAACTTGGTTGTTGGGTATGAGGAAATACTTTCAACTGCAGAATTATTCCTCTCATACAGAGGGCAGGATTTCCATGTATCAATTGAATGGAAAGGCATCCATGTGGTGGGATCAACTTGTGCAGGTGCAACACATCAGATAAAAGGACATCACATGGAAAGAATTCAATAGGTATTTCGAGAGGAAATACTTAACTAAAAGATATTATGACAGAAAGATGAAAGAGTTCTTTGAACTCAAGCTGGACAACCAGACCATTGATGAGTATGAACGAATGTTTTTGGAATTACTGAAGTATGTTTCGTTCATCAAAGATGAGTCTGTCAAGATTCAGAGGTACATGAGTGGATTACCGCCTCCTATTGGGGATAAGATTCAGTATGATGACCCAAAGACTATGGAAGAAACGATAAGAAGAGAAAAGTTCTTATTTGAACAAAAAAGAGAAAAGCCTACCTTTCGGAAGGCTTGGAATGACCAGAAAAAGTTCAAGAAAGAACAGAGGCAGAAGGGAAATAAAGAACCCTTTTTCAGAAATAGTCCTCAAGGACAGCTATCTCTTAGAGAGCCCAAGAAGGTGGAAGTGAGTGGGAAAATGTCAAGTGCACCACCTATGGAATGTTGGGGTTGTAAAGAAAACCATAGGTACAGAGATTGCCCCCACAGAAATGATAAAGTAAAGTTCTCCACAATGTTTAGAAAGATGAAATAGTGGAGGACATGGGCAGTATAATTCCAAGGATCTACGCAGCCCTGGACAACAAGCAAACTAAGTATCAGTCACACATGATTGAAGTAGAAGGTATGATAAAAAACCAACCATTTACTATTTTAGTTGATTTAGGGGCTAGCCATAGTTATATAGACCCTAGAGTGGTAGAAAGTTTTCATTTGATAAGAAGCAAACATGAAAAGTCTTGGTTAGTGCAGCTAGCTACAGGAACCAAGAGGAAAGTCATGGAGTTAGTCAAGTCTTGTCCTGTAGACATGAATGGACTGAGCACGAAGGTCTATTTGAACATTCTGTCATTAGGCTCTTATGACTGTCTAATTGGGATGGACTGGTTGGACCAGCACCATTCCATCTTGGACTATCGGAACAAGGCATTCACTTGCTTATATGAAGAAGGGAATCAGAGAGCCATCCAAGGAATTCCTAGAGTTGTTACTATTAGAGAAATCTTAGCAATGCAGCCGAAGAAGTGCTATAGAAAAGGCTATCAATTATTTGCAGCCCATGTGGGGGAAATGCCTAAGGATAAGGTGTCCAGTATTGAGGATCATGAGGTACTTAAAGAGTTCGAAGATGTATTCTAGGAATTACCTGGACTACCTCCGAAAAGGGGCATCAATTTCTCTGTGAACTTGATGCCTGAAGCAGCTCCAGTGTCAAAGGCTCCGTACAGGATGAGTGCACCAGAACTGAAAGAGTTGTAGATGCAGCTTGAAGAACTTCTGAAGAAGGGGTATATATGACCAAGCGTGTCACCTTGGGGTGACTCGGTCCTGTTCATAAAGAAGAAGGATGGAACGCTGAGATTGTGCATCGATTTCAGGCAATTGAACAAAGTAACGGCGAAGAACAAGTATCCTCTGCTAAGGATTGTTGATCTCTTCGATCAGTTGAAGGATGCAAAGATATTTTTGAAAATAGATCTAAGATCAAAATATCACCAAGTAAGAATAAGATATGAAGACATCAACAAGACCGCCTTTAGAACAAGGTATGGTCATTATGAGTTCATAGTGGTGTCGTTTGGACTGTCAAATGCACCCGTTGTTTTTATGAGCTTGATGAATGGAGTATTCAGGGACTATCTAGACAAGTTTGTCATCGTCTTCCTGGATGACATTTTGGTGTATTCCAGGACCGAAGAAGAACATGAAAAACATCTGAGGATGGTGTTGCAGGTGCTAAGAGAGCACCAACTGTATGCCAAGATGAGCAAGTGATCGTTTTATCAGGAGTGGATCCATTACTTGGGACATATTATCTCGAAGGATGGGATAGCGGTAGACCCTGAGAATATTGAAGCCATTAGAGAATGGTCAGCGCCAAGGGACGTAACTGAAGTTAGATCCTTCATGGGATTGGCTGCTTATTACAGAAGGTTCATTGCAGGGTTTTCCAAGATAACTCACCCTATCACTTCCTTGCAAAGAAAGGGGAAGCAGTTTCACTAGACAGAGGGATGTGAGGAAATTTTCAAGCGATTGAAGCAGTTGTTAACCAGTGCTCCAATCCTAAGGATTGCAAATCCAAATGAAGATTTCATAGTATGCACTGATGCATGAAAAGAAGGACTGGGAGGGGTCCTTAGTCAGGATGGATTCGTAATCTGTTATGAGTCCAGTAAATTAAAAGAGCACGAGAAGAACTATGCAACCCATGACTTGGAGTTGGCAGCCATAGTTCATGCTCTAAAGAAATGGAGGCATTACCTCATGGGAAGGAGGTTTGAACTCAGAATAGACCATAACGGTCTGAAATATTTGTTTGATCAGCCAACCTTAAATGCTAGACAAAGTAGGTGGCTGGAATTTCTGTGTGAGTACGACTTTGAGATCAGGCATATCAAAGGAAAGGAGAATAAAGTGGTTGATGCACTCAGCAGGAGGGTGCATGAATTACATGCTACAACCATTAGCATGTATCAGACTGATATTAAAAGTAGAATTCTAGAGGCTGCAAATGAAGATCTACAGTACAGAGAATTGGTAGCCAAGCTACAGTAGGGTAAGATGCCACAGAAGATGGAAATTTATAAATTGGAAACAGATGGAATACTGTTGTACAAGAACATAATTTTTGTACCCAATGTCCAGTGCTTGAAATAGATGATTTTGCAGAAGATGCATAATGTGCCTTATGCAGGGCACCCTAGATATCATAAAACAGTAGCATCGGTCAAGAGCCATTACTTTTGGCCAGGTGTGAAGAGAGAGATCACTGAATACATCGCCAGATATATGGAGTGCCAGAAAGTTAAAGCTGAGCATAGGCACCCAGCAGGGTTGTTGCAACCTTTACCCATACCTGAGTGGAAGTGGGAAGTAGTAATGATGGATTTTATTATGGGATTTCCCCGAACAGGCACGCTGCATGATTCAATCATGGTGGTGGTGGAGAAGCTTACAAAAGATGCCCATTTTATTCCACTGAAAACTACTCACAAGGCAGCAAATGTTGCTGATATTTTCATAAAGGAAGTGGCACGATTGCACGGAATTCCTAAAACGATTGTGTTCAACAGAGACCCGAAATTCACCTCAAATTTCTAGAAAGGATTGTTCAAAGGATTCAGAATGAATATGAACTTTAGTATAGCTTATCATCCTGGGTCTGATGGGCAGTCAGAGAGGGTGAACAGAGTAATAGAAGACATACTGAGAATGTATGTGATGGACAAACCATCAAGATGGGAAGACTACCTACACTTGGTAGAATTCGCCTACAACAATGGGTATCATGCATTGTTGAATATGAGCCCATTTCAAGCACTTTATGGAAGAAAGTGCAATACTCCAGTGAGCTGGGATAATCCAGTTGATAGAACAGTAGTTGGGCCAGAGTTGCTCAAGGAGATGGAGGACCAAATGATAAAAATTAAGCAGAATTTGAAACCTGCCCAGGAGAAGCAGAAAAGTTATGCTGATAAGAACAGAACCCACACAAAGTTCGAAGTGAGTGATCATGTTTTCCTGAAAGTGAAAGCCAACAGGAGTTCCTTGAAGCTGGGAAGTTGCGCCAAGTTGGCGGCCAGATTTTGTGGGCCATTTGAAATCTTGGAAAGGATCGGGCCAGTTGCATATATGCTTGCATTACCTGCATCCATGAATGTACATAATGTGTTTCATGTTTCATTTCTTAAAAAGTATATGCCCGATGCTAATCATGTAATTGATTGGAATGTGATCCAGGTGAAGCAAGAAGGTGTCCTACAAGTGCATCATGTGCGCATATTGGACAGGAAAAACAAACAGCTCTAGAATTGAGTAATAGGGCTTGTAAAGGTCCAATGGACCTGGTACGGTCCTAAGGACATGACATGGGAGCATGAAGATGTTATGTGGGCAGAGTACCCACATCTTTTTGAAAATTTTGAAAATCTTGTAGATGTAGTGTAAAGTTGCACTGAGGACAGTGCAAAAATAAGGGTAGGGGAATTATAATGTCCCCAAAGCCAAGCCCTGTTGTAAATCATGTCTATGAAGTATAAATCTTGTTTATGAACTGTAATTCAAGTTTATAAGGCTGGTGAGCCAAGTTATATAAGCTAGTGGGCTTATGTGTTATTAGGCCAGGGAGCCTAAGTGTTGAAGGTCAGGAGCTTGATTTTTGTACATGTAATTATGCATAGTATTAATACAAAACATCTCTGCGTGTGGACCGACCACGATGAATGAGTGATGGGGGACAAATTTTCCAAAAAACTTGGGTAAGGGATTGGGGGCTGGAAGGTTGGAAAGAGAGGCTAAGTGTGGAGCCTAGGGGCTTAAGTCCTTGGGAATAATATTTTAATATTATCCCAAAATCCATGTGAAATCTATGTTTTGTCCTAAGTTCCTGGGGAGGGAGGCATGCAGCTTCATGGGCGACATGTTATGATCCAAGCGCATGCGATTTAACCCAGGAAATGAGTCATGTTGGGGGTTCTCCTTCCATTATTCTGACTGTTGCGTAGGAGGGGGGTGGGCATTTCTCTAACCATCACCTGAATCCGGGGTTCGACCTTCCAATTCCTCCATCCTCCATATGTACGTGTTTGGCCTCTGTGATTGAACCTCTGTACACCTTACGCATCTTTGAAACCAGAGAGAGTCGCGCTATGCTTTAGCGCTAATCGTTTCAGTTTCGGGTGTCCATACCCATTTTCCCAATTGACTGTTGTGGCCACACAATGTTGGACTGTGTGTGGCTTGTTGGCTAGTGTGAGGGAGGAGATTGTTGTTGAAGAGGCAGGTTACCTAGTCTGTGAGCAACTCTCTCTAGGTGAGAGAGTGTGTGGAGGAAGTGAGAACTCCTGGAAGGAGTCCTGTAGCTGCCACAGAGATCAGAGACTTATGGTTCGGTCTGTTGTTGAAGCCCAAGGGAAGGGAGGTTAGCAGTCGATGGACTGTCTTGGTGACAGTGAAGGTGTATACTCCTGGGGTGGGACAAACATGTGGGGAATGAGAGTCTGTGGGTAGTGAGCATAAGTGGCTCCTGGGAGAGGATCCTTCTCCTGTGACTGTTTGTCTTCCTGTATTCCCTGCATAGCCTAGGAATTCCTACCCGGTGGAGCTTAGTCCCAACTCGGGGGTGCCCTATTGTTGAGAGTGATGAGCAGTGCGGTCTAAGTCTAGGAGGTTTGTGGGAGGTCTACATGCAGTTGGTGAATTACATATAGTCTAAAAGATAAGTATATACAAGCGTATAATTTCAATTAAATATGCATGTCTGTGATTCTAGTAATGTTTACATGTATTCCGTTGTATTCATGAATTATTGTTAATGTCGTGGATTATGTATGCTAACAATATTAATGTTCTTACACTGTGTTTAACTATAACTAAGCAATTGTATTTCATAAGAATGCATAATATGTTACAGTAGTGTTTTTCCGCGTAGTAATGTTGGCTCGACCATGGGGTTGATGGTTGGGAACGTTACATGAACGATCATGAACACCACGGGAAGGAGGGAGTCCCTGGGGAGTGGAAAAGACCACTTGATGTTTAGAAAGGATGGATTGGAGGTCTTGCGGCACCGAGGGTGTCTTTGTTGCTTGTATGGCATGGAGTTGGGCAATAACACCAGACTGACCTTTTTTGAGCATCTTTTCCATGCGATGGGAACTAATGATCTCAGGTGAACCGATGGTGATTCCTTGGAACTTATATTGTTCTCCCTCCTTTCCAAATTGCATGGTTAATTCCTTAAAATCCATGAGAATGGGAAACAAAGTCCTTAGCCAGTCTGCACCCAACACAATGTCACAACCGCCCATGTCGATAACAAACATATGAGATTTTAGGTGGTAGTCACCAATTTGGACACACACATTTTCACAACGCCCTCCACATTTCATGGAGCCACCATTGGCAATCATGATTTGGAAATTATTGACTGCATGGATGTAGCAATGAGTTTCTTAGGCAATGTGGCAATGAATAAAATTATGGGTGCTTCCACTATTAACCAAAATGATGACCTTCTTATTCTTGATGTAGCCGATTAGCTTGAGGGTTTGGGGAGTAGAGAAGCCAGTGAGAGCATTTAGGGAAATGAATGGTTCTCCTTTGGGAGGGTCTGAGGGAAGGGTTATGTAAGTGGTTTCAGGTGACTCAGTGTTGACACAGGGGAAGACCCAGGGTTCAATGCTACAACAACACACCAACAAAGTCCTAACTACCAGCCCTTTCAACAACACCTGGGAAGAAAATGAAGTCTCACCCGAGGTAGAGGCAGGGGTGGTTGCAGGACTCAAGTTTCTGCAACCTTAGCTGGGACACAGATATGTGATTATACTACTTAATAACTCACTTATCACCATTAGTTCCTCAATATACATTCAATAACCACTTCTCTTATAAGACAGAGCTTCACAACATTCACACTAATCTACAATATTCAAGCACTTAGCATATACAAATGGATCAGAATGAGCATATCAAACACTAAGCATGAATATCTAGATCAGATCTAACATTCTCACATATAATAAGCACCAAGAATGAATAGATCTATCTAAACATATCAGAGTGTTTCGAATATAATATGTAAATACATCAAGACAAAGCACAAAGAACATCACACAGGGTTTACATGGTTCACCCCCACCCTGGGGATACATCCACCAACTCTTCTTCTTTATATTCTTCGATCAATCGGTTACAAGAACATAGCCTCAAAACCCTTACTCTACATAGGAAAGAAGATCTACACAGCTCGCTAGATCCTTCTTCCTCGAGCTGGGTCTCAGCACTAAGCATTCTATAATTACTTTCACTCAGCCCTACAATTCTTACATAGAATGCACAGAGCACTTACAATCCTTTGATCACATAGATCTAACACTTATCCATTCCTTTAGCACTTAGCACACCACCCTCTTTCTACATTGCTTATCCTTCTATATATACATTACAAAATGGCCTAAACATGGGTAAACCCATGGGCCGACATCCCATTCCCGTTACATATTCCCAAAAACCCAAAAAGGGGGCCAAGATCCCGTGATCTCCGCTTCAACATGCAAACCTCTTTTGACAGGCTGTCAAAGTCCCAAAATAGGTCAACATGACCAAGAAACTCCCAAAACTTGGTCAAGGGCCAACATGCCCCCAATACTCACCTGTGACTCATCCCAAGTCACTCAGGTCTGAGTAGTTCTGCCTTGAATTCCTCGAGATTGTCTCGAGCTGCTTCGACTTGCTTCTTTGTTGTGGCCTCTTGTTCGGTGAACTCCTTGATCACTGTGTCATTCACTGGCCCTTCTAGGCATTGTGTTTCTATGAGGATGACTTGTTCTAGCTCTGCTCCTTAGCTCTCCACCTCTATAAACAACAGACATGCCTTATTTTGCATAGGTTGAAGTCGTTGAGTGACTTCCATCACTTTGATTTGAATCATATGGATCTGATGTTGAGTTGTGCATTGTTCTTGAGATCTCTTCATCCTTTCTACAGTTGACAGGGCCTTTAGCTACGCCTGTAGTGTATCTGCGTTCTTCTTCGCTTATTGGAGCTGCGACTCCAGTGTCTACAATTTCAGATTTTCATTGAGACTTTCATATGTCTGGGCACTACGGTTACTGAGCTACTTGCACTCCAAGGAAATATATTTTAATCTGTCAACTTTGTTGTGGGCAATTGCTTCTCTTTGGTTCCTTATCTCCTGTGGGGTTTTAGGTACTGTGTGAAGCTCTAAGTCAGGGATGCGTTGTTGTAGCTTCTGGATTACCTCTTCTAGTTGTGCCACCTGTTGTGGAACTTGTTCCTCGATTTGTACTTCGATGACTGTCACAGAATGAAGTACTTCATTGACCCTTTCCTTAAATTCAAGTTGCTCGACCAACAAATGTTCCTTGCTTTGTTGTATCTCTTCTTTTTCTTCATCCCATTTCACTTGTAGAGAAATGTTTTCTCGTTCTGCAGCACTTCGTTGTTCCTCAAGGTATTTTTGTACTTGCGCTAAAGCCTGGGTGGTTTTTGTTGTCTCTCCCTGAGCACGTTGAAGGCGAGCTTCAACAGTATCAACAATCCAATGTAATTGGGTGGGCTCATCACCTAATTATGGTGTTCCAACTGTCAGGGGCGCAGTGGATACTACGCGGCTAGAATGTAGTGCCTGCTACACTCCTTGGAGATCATCCTTAATCCGACTAAATACTTCCTCATGCTTATCTTCTTTCTTCTCTGCTATCTCTAGTGAAGCATCATTCAGTGTTGCGACGATGAAATCGAAGTCGTTTGAGGTGAGGGTGGTATTAAACTTGGTTCTGGTTGCTTTCATTTTCTTCCTTAAAGAAGGTTTCAGAGGGGAAATCGTCCTTTTCTTCGAGGGATCCTCCTCGTCTCTTGGCGATGTAACCTCACATTTCTTCTATTCGACTTCTATTCCATCACATCATTGCTCTGTTTAGATGGATGTGGTATTTACGGGTGCACTATCTAAATTGTGGACCTCTTCGGTCTTCTTTATCTTGCTAGGTCCGGCTGTATCCGACACAGTTTCAAGGTTGTCAACATCGGACATCTCTGCGGGGTCCACTGGAACAAGGAGGTCTATCGACCATTCCTTGGTAATCGCCTCCAATTCATCCTCCGTTAACTTGTAGTATGACTGTAGTTGTTGTTTATGATCATCAGCATGCACGGTGATATAGATGAAATGATGGCCCACACTGAATTTCATTAAGGATCTAAACCTGTGAAGTGTGTTTGGGGTTATGCGAGGCGTGGCCTGTATGGATACCTTCAACTGGTTATAATATGTGTGGAAGATGGCATTTGATTTCCACTTCTTGTTCATGTCATTGGAGTACCACAACGTACTAAAATTCACGGCCAGAGGTTCAAATGGCTTGGTTTCCAGGAATGTCGCACCTTCCATCATCTCGCATGCGATGAAAGCGATCAGGATAAGAAGCTAGCTGAAGTGGAATTCGTATCCCTAATCCTATGCTTCTCTGCAATCTAGTTCTAGATGGTTCACGAGGAACTTCACCCAGTTCATCTGTAGTCCCTCTGTGCACTTCCCTGCGAGGTCGACTATGAGTCTAGTTACTTGGGTTGGTCAGTTCTTGCGAACTAGCTTGCCTATGATCAACTGACAGGCAAGGCGCACTGCGCCGCTCTGGATAGAGGCTACCTTGTAGCCTCGCATTCCCTTCTCTACATCACCGTAAGTATCCTTTATTCTCTGGGTGAGAGCGCGATCTATGGTCTTTCTGTGGTAGAAATCCTGTGGGTCAGGGCCTTGCATGCTAAGCCCTGTGATACAATTAATCAAATTTGGATCCACTGTGATGCGGGGGTTCAACCATAAGTATCCTCCATGATAGCAGGACATCAACAACTTGACGCACGCGTTCACTTCTTGATGCCTCCCGAAGTGAGGAATCTTCATTACATTAAGCAGTGTGGACTGCATGAGGTTCATAGTCCATTGTTGGGGAATGATCTTTGAATTATTTACCTTGGTTCTAGTCAGATACTTGTATGGGGCTAGCATATTGTACACTTTCCTGTCACTGAGGTTGAAGTCGTTAAACTTCAATGCTGCGATCTTATCCTGATCTACGCGCACTGTGCGTATCCCCTTCAGAAGGTAAGAAGTGACCAATTCGTATTCAAAATATCTGAGCACACTGTATCAGTTTATTGCACCACTCAGCGGTGGTAGATAAGTAGGTAGAATTCTCAGAATCATCTTAGCATTCATGATACTATTTCTGTGCTTCGTTCGTTTCTCATCAGCTGGCCGGGATGGTCTGGCTTGAGCAGTGGACAGAGAGGCTTGCAGTCCTCTTGTCAATGATGCTTGTACACCTGTAGACACTCCTCTCTTTGACATGACTCTCTCTATCATCAAGTCGTCAAAACTTCCTCAACAGATTTCTCTGCAACGCTCAATGCTTTTGACATACGCACTCGAGCTAAACAATTCACATGATCGGGGAACAACTCAAACATGGTAATGAGATAGAGAATGAGAGCACAATGATCACTGTATAAACTCACCTTAGTCTTTGGGCTCAAATTCTCTATTGGCAAAAGTGTTCTCGGTGCATGGCGCGACGAGCTAAATAGGTAATTTGACAACGGTTGGCTTGCAATGGATATGAGCCTCCATTAAATCCTGTTCGATCCGTTATGGTGCGGTCCAACAGTCTGATCACAAACCTTCATTAGTTTTTTTCCCATTCGAAGCATCATTCAAACGGTTATAATATCCCCAACGACTATATTTCTTTATCATGGTGAAGTGCCATGTGTCGTGGTTATGATATCTCAACAAAGCTCCAATTCTGCAATTTTTCTTTCTGCAAGGTCTCCTCTAGAACCTCCTGTAACCTTTCATTATTAGCCCTCTTTTTTCTTTACTTTCTAGCCTTCTTTCCAGTGAGCTTCGTCTTGGTAATGCTTTTATCATTCTGATTCTTATCTTCTTTGGTCTTAGTTAGTTCGCGCTGTTGAAATTCTTTCCTAGGGTTCCTGGATAATACTTCTTCTTTTTCTAGGATAGGTAATTCAATCTTCTAAGGATCCTCTAGTGTTCTCTTAGCTTTGAAATTTGGGTTGCTAGCATTAAATATCTGTGATATGCTCTCCTGTTCTTTAATCAAGTGTGCGATCCTTCTGGTCATAAAGTATTTTAACTCTTGCTTCTTCTGTTCCAAAACTTCTTCTTCTTGCTTTCATCTGGCTTGATCTCTATCAATCCAAGGTTTTCCTATTAGCATGGTAAATGGGGCGTTGTCTTCAACAAATTTAATAATCTCAAAGTCTTCTTTTGTCGAAGTTCCATTGACATTCATAGGTATCTGAGCGAGCCTTCCACATAGGTTTACTAGCTTTCCTCTGAATAAACACATTTCTCCTAGTGAAGGGATCATAGCAGGCCTTTCTTATAGCTTCCTAGGTTCTCTTTGGCATAATATTCATCTGTGTTTCTTCATCTAGAACACAGTCAATGTCAAATTCTCCTATTCTTGCTTCGATGCATTCCTTTTCTTTGAAGATCTATGATAAGCTGACATGTCGATGGTCCTTCAAGGTTTCTTTCATCTGTAGCAATGCTTTCTATGATTCTTTTTGAGGTTCATTCATAGGTTCTGGATCTTCCTTAGGGTTTTCTTGATTCAGGTTCATTCTTTCAAGCTTATCAATCATTCTAGGGCAATCCAATACTTCATGGTCTAGAGCTTTACAACAAAGACAACTAGGTCTTCCACCAGAGAATTCCTTAGCAAGATGTCTCAGCCTTCTGCAACTGTAACAAAGGGTTAATCCTCTCTTCCCTTTAAATGATCCCCATATTCTTTTGTACTGCGCACTAGGATCATGGGAGCTAACCTGCAACAAATTCTTTCTAGGATCCTGCATCCATTTGTTAGTCCAAACATTCTTTCTTTGCATGGGTATAATATATCTTTCACTATTCTTATCAGATCTACTCATATCAAATCTTCTTTCATATATTAATGACCTAGCTTTCAAACAAGGATAGACTCTATTAAACAGACCTAGATCCATATTCTAGAAACAAAAGTTTCCACTTATCTTAATTCTACAGGGCACAAAGCTTCCATATCTTAAAACTTTTAATTATTCTTACCTTTATTAGAGAACATAACTTGCAGATCTTACCTCTTTTAGTTAGAAATTTCCACTTTTACCTTTCTTAGAGAACAAAGTGTTCAGATTTTGCTTCTTTTCTTCAGATCCGACCTTCTCTCTTTAGCACAGAGCTTTACAGATCAAGTATAATACTGTGCACTAGGGAACATATCTACGCACAAAGCTTCCATAATTTCAGGATGAATCTTTGCACAAAACTTCCTCTTTCTCAGTTCCCAACAATCACAGTTTCGGGTCTAAGCAACATTACCATTTTTTGGCACAGAGGCAGACCCGGGGTTCAACGTTATAATAGTGCACCAACAAAGCCATAACTACTATCCCTTTAGGAAACACCTGCGAAGCAGATGAAGTCTCACCCGAGGTAGAGGCAGGGGTGGTTGTAGGACTCAAGTGTCTGCAACCTTAACTGGGACACAAATCTATGATTATACTACTTAATAAAGCACTTAGCACCGTTAGTTCCTCAATATACAGCCAATAACCACTTCTCTTATAAGACAAAGCTTCATCGCATTCACATTAATCTACAGTATTCAAGCACTTAGCATATACAAATGGATCAAAATGAGCATATCAAGCACTAAGCATGAATATCTAGATCAAATCTAACATTCTCACATATAATAAGCACCAAGAATGAATAGATCTATCTAAACATATCAGATAATTTCACATATAATATGTAAATACATCAAGACAAAGCACAATGCACATCACATAGGGTTTACGTGGTTCACCCCCACCCTGGGGCTACATCCACCAACTCTTCTTCTTTATATTCTTCGATCAATCAGTTACAAGCATAGAGCCTCAAGACCCTTACTCCATACATGACATAAGATATGCACAGCTCGCCATATCCTTCTTCCTCGAGTTGGGTCTCAGCACTAATCCTTCTATAATTACTTGCACTCAGCCCTACAAGTCTTACACAGAATGCACATAGCACTTACAATCCTTTGATCACATAGATCTAGCACTTAGTCGTTCCTGTATCACTTAGCACATTGACCTCTTTCTACATTTCCTATCCTTCTATATATACATTACAAAATGGCCTAAACATGGGTAAACCCATGGGTCGACATCCCATTCCCATTACATATTCCCAAAAACCCAAAAAGAGGCCCAAAAGGGGGACAAGATCTCATGATCTCCACTTTGACTTGCGCTCCTCTTTCAACAGGCTGTCGAAGTCCCAAAATAGGTCAACATGACCAAGAAACTCCCAAAACTTGGACAAGGGATAAAACTCAGACACAAGGGGAGTTTCAACCTCCTCTTTCGAAATATCCTCCGAGATGGCCCAAAAAATCTTTTGTTTGTTACACTTGTGGCCCGGGAAATATTTGTCATCACAATTATAACAAAGGCCTTTGAGTTGGTGTTCATCCATTTCAGCCCTAGTCAATTTTTGGATCTTTAGCGGAGCAGAGGGAGTAGTGAGATTTACTTGTTTAGTGCGAGGGATAAAGGAGGGTTTCCAGTTTTGAGAAGATACAAGATGTTGTTCCTCTTTATCTCTTTTAGTAGCTTCTACACAACTTTGATGCCGAGCCATGAGGACATGGGCCTAAATATTATCCTTGAGGCCACTGATAAAACACTCTCAGAAAAAGGCATCAGACATGCCCTCTGTCCGAAAATCCAGGTGCTCAAAAGTAGATATAAAGTCTTCCATTATTCCTGATTTTTTCAACTTTGTTGAACGACCCAAATGGCTGGTGTCAGTGTCAAAGAATTCATAAATCTAGGCCACAAAGTGTGTCCAAGCAATATACCCTTGACGGGAAGTTTTTCTCCATTGCAACTATTGCCAACATTCTTGATCTAGATGGAGAAAACCATACCGGAGTTTGGCCAAGTCATCTG
This sequence comes from Picea glauca, assembly GCA_000966675.3. Lineage (NCBI taxonomy): Eukaryota > Viridiplantae > Streptophyta > Pinopsida > Pinales > Pinaceae > Picea > Picea glauca. The sequence continues at coordinate 167,187 of JZKD02S1139834.1, read as the reverse complement.
TAATGTTGTATAAAGAGAAATAATGTTCCATTTTGGTTACCCAACCAGTGGGATCTGAGCCATCAAATTTGGTCACATCCACCCGTGGAAGGCGTAGGTCACGTTGAAAGTGATGGTGTTGAAAGTTATGGGAATGAGAGGAATTTTCATATTCAGTATGTGGAGGTGGGTCAGATAAAGGGTTATCTATAGGGATATGCAGCTTAGTGCAGAGCGTCGAAAAGACAGATTCAATCCTGGTGGTCAGGTCTTGTTTGATTTCCTCCATTGAGGACTGCATGGTTGTATTGATGGTGACAACATTAGCACTGCGTTGTTTCACTTCTTTTTGGGTCTCGGTGAGATTAGATTGCAAGGTAGTGAAGTGAGCTTCCAAGTCTTAACTACGGTTATGGTCCATGATGACGAGGGAACCAAAATGGGGTGGGTGGGGTCAAAAAAAAAATTGAAAAATGATAATTATAAATGTGATAAGGGAGAAGAGATGAATCCAATGGAATAGGTCTCAAATAATGGTGAAACAATTTCCAAACTTTTTTTTTTCTTTTTTACACCTGCGGAGTTATACTCCAGTCTGAAGAATACTACAGTGATGAAATGCCCAAATGCTTAACTAGGAAGCAGTGTGTAGTGATTTGGCAACCCGAACATAGTTGCGCGGTAATAGATCTTGTTTGTTTTAAATTTTTTATGTTTCTGTCCCCCAGGGTTAGTTATTGAAGGGTTCTACAGACAAGGGTTTTCCCTGTGTTATAGCTCTCTGATATACGTTTGGGGTCCAACAGTAGTACTCGGCCCAATATCTCAGGTAAATAACTAAGGAGGTTAGACCATTCCCTTAGCCATACTACCCGACTACCCAAGTACTAGAGAGTATCTTCCCAAGTGCGGTTCTCGGTGGAACTATAGCAGTCAAGTGGTCGATCGATTTATCTAAAGAGGGTTTCAGGAAATCTAGTTTGATCCGTACGCAGGTGTTGTCTGATGCGCTACCACTCGAAGGGGTACCAACAGGGGTTACAAGGGTGGCCAATAGATGTGCTCTTAAGTACCACGTGTATTTCCTGCGTGTATGAATCCCTCAACCATGGGTTTATGCATGTAACGACATATATCTGTGGCTTAAAGACATCGGAATACGTCTCTACCCTAAAAAAAAATTAACCCACAATTCCTGCCGAGGAAAGTGCTCTGATACCACTTATATTATACCACATATAAAAAGTATGTAGAACATAAATAAAATGCTAGAAATGGAAAAATAAAAACAATATAACCAGAACAATCACCACAATAACACTGAAATGATATAAGAATAACAACATAAATAACACTTTGATTCTGAGAGCAATGTTCATAGGCCTCTTCGAGGGGGAAACCTCCAATCGAGTAGAGATCTGTTACAATAATATCCAAGCTAGGGTTCTCATACCCTCGACTCCTATTTATACTAAATATGTCTATCAAAAGAAGTATTTAGAGGAATATCCTTCTAGAAGCGGAAGCCTCTATTAGGTCTTCTTACATTCAACTTATTTTATTTTATTGTAAGGCCTTATTAATATTGGCCTTTATTACATTCGAATATATTGTTCTACCTATGTGTGGGTTAGGACCCTAACATGTTCTCCAGATACAACCGGAAGGTGGCTACAACCACTTATCCTTTCCCCATCCAACCACCCTAAAATATAAGTGCCAAATAACAGATGCAACCACTGTCTCTCTGTCATTGTGAAATCTGTCACTATAAAACCTATACCATAAACCTATACCAACATCCTGTAACAACTTGTACAAATAACCTATACCAACCTATACCAACAACCTAGAACAAAAATCTGTAGCAACATGTACCAATAACCTATACCAACTTGTACCAACAACTTGAACTAGTAATATCCTCAACCAATCAGATCAGATCATATAGATTTCATACCCACTGTCACAAGTGTATAGCTCAAATCATGTACAACTATGACTCTCTAATCATGTGCCATACATATACAAGTAATCATAAAACAAGTGTAGTGAACCCTCACATTAACCGATCATAGAAATTTCACTATTATGCAACCTCAAATTGTACCAATAACTTCAACAACACACCTCAACCAAAATCCCTCAAACATGTGCCAAGAAATACAAGATATGCCTCAAAAATATACCCAACAAAGTGTGCCAATGAAAAATGACAAATATACCAGCATTTTACCTCTGTAGATATGTCTCATATAGTATGTACCATACAAACAATAGTCCCTTCAGGGAAAATACTCAATCTCCCATAACCATATCTCACACAAACACCAACATCCAACTATACACAAGCATATAACATACATTTTGATCCTGTAGATAGATCTGTTGTACCTGACCACTATTAACTTTCTTGTAGCCTCTCCTCATCCTCTGCAATATGAACCATGCCTCATCCTTCATTTCTTATAGGGCCTCGCGTGACAAATTTGTCTATCCCATAGGGCCTCGCGTGATAGGTTATAGGTGAACCCTGAGGACACCTCGTAGGACGTCTATTGTTTGACCCACGGGGATGACCCTAATCAATTTTTTTCATGATATTCCTGCTTCCTTCTGCAATTGTGAAAATTTTTCTTCATTCTTCCTTCTCTACCTTATAATTGTGCAACTTTAGATGCATCAATGGGTACCAACAATAAACCTTTCACAAGATAGATATTCAATGTGCTCAATAGGTGAAAATGGGAGTCTCTTTCTCTCTTATTTATACTCTCCAAGTTCCTTCCTTTAGGGGTCATCTTCCAACTGTTTTACCCAACTTCCCTCTTATTAGGGTTAACCCACTTTCAACTACTTTACCCACTTGAAACTACTTTTTCCATAATTAGTAAAGTCACAACTATTGAGCTCCAGATCTACCTAAGTAAATTAGAGTGCATTTAATATCAATCTGGTGTTTGTAAGACTTAGAGGCATGTCCAAAGTATATGGATTTTAGAGATAGTTTTATCTTTTATGGAGATAACCCAAAGACTTATTCTAAGGATGAATGTGAAAGAGATGCTAAGCTCCTATTCAGAAGTCATCTTCATAGCTCTCATGACAGTGATCAGCACTTGTTTTTAAATGGTAAAAACCTATTCTAAGGCTGATTGTGCAAGAGGTACTAAGCTTCTATTCAGAAGTCGTCTTCATAGTCCTCATAACAGTAATCAACATTTCTAGAGA
>JZKD02S1139834.1:101750-112743 GCA_000966675.3 Picea glauca | reverse complement strand
TTTACAAAAAGTTTGGAATCCCCAAAAATGGTAAGGTGACCACAACCCATATTATAGGCATTTTCAATGCCTAGCAGTAATGCTTCAAATTCAGTGACATTGTTTGTGCAAGCAAACTATAACCTATAGAAAACGTTATGAATCTTACCCACAAGAGAGTACAAGATAATACCATCTCTATTTCCTTCATTGGAGCATGAACCATCAAAGTGCATATGCCACATCCCATCCTCTAAGTCGATTTATTCCAAGGTAGTTTTTTCCTCATCTGAAAAGATGGAATACACTCCTAGGTCCTCCTCGATATAATTCACATTAGGCTATGGGATGCTTTCTATGTAAGGTGAAATTATCCCCTCCCTTAGGAATATGATTTTTTTACCATTTTGAGGAATGGATAAGTGTGTCCTATCGAGTGAGAGGTATCCACCTGTCAAAGATTTCCAATATCTTCCTAATATGATCAAGTAATTACTCACTGGAATATCAATTACCTGAATATTAAGGGTTGTCCTTATTTCAGGATGCACACACAAAACCAAGGTCACGTCCTTGATTTCACCTATGGTCGTTTGTTATAAAATATTATAAGAGAGCATGCTTCTAGAATTTTCATTTGTACAAGACAAGCCTAGATCTTCAATAATAATTTTTGACATTACACTTGGGCCTGAACCATCGTCAATGAGACAAAAATGGGCAATCTTGTCCATAATCTTTACAGAAATAAAAAAACGAGGGGTTTTTTATAGGGTGTCTAAAGTTATGTACACCTACTTTATTTACAGATGAATCCTCTTCATCTACCTCTTCGGAGAGGTTGGATATAATGGAAGATTTTCCTTCCATGAAATATTTTGTATACTTATGTTTCTCAGGGATGGCAACCATGTCCAGGAGGGTAACATCTTCTTTAACGTTGGACAATTGATTTAGAATGTTGTATTTGGAAGAGGGAAGAAGGGAGGTAGTTCCTTGACTATCATCATCCTTGGGAACCTTAATAGTAGCAGCTGGTGAAGATGAGCTTGGGCTAGAAGAAGTGCGAGGAGGATCATATTTTCCTTTTGGAGCATAGGATTTATTCCTAGTATTTATGATCATGACATTCTCTGGCTCTGCAAAGTCTCAAGTCTCTTACCAAATATTTTATCTCTGGTACTCTTCTTTACTTCACATGTACTTTTCACATGGTGTTCCTCGCAAAATTTACACCAACTACGAGGCATGATAGCTTTAGGCCAAAAATTGTTTTCATTAGGATTTCTAAAAGGGGGTGCAGATGAAGATGAAGACCCAGGGGTAGAGGGGACATTTCCTTTCTTCTCATACACTATCATTTGATTATTCATGTCTTGTACAAGCTGTAAGAGGGTGGACATGTCTGTCTATTTAACTGAGTCTCCCTTAGAAAGACCCGTTCTTTCAATATGTTCTTCATACTCCAAACAAGTATGCTGAGCGGAACCAAGGTTATAAATGGCCTTTTCCTCAAGCCTATGACAGTAGGGGGAAGGTAATGAATTATAATAATGCATGAAAGTGACTTGGTTCTGAGGGTGAATGAGTTCATGTATTTGGTTGTATAATTTTGTGAAATGCAATTTGAAGGACTTGATAGTCTCACCATCCTTATAAGCAATGTTATTGTACTCTCGAAACTGCTCGGTTGGGATTTTGGATTTCCCATAGGTATATTTGAACCAATAGACTGACTCCTCCCAAGTAGAAAGAATCTTAGGAGGAAGGTCAAAGAAATCATCTGTAACCTTCCCTTCAAGGGAATTCACAAATAAGCACATACAAGTGTCATTGTCATTGGCTCCTATGTTGTGACAGGCATTAGAAAATGCCACCAAGTGTTCATTCATAGTGACCGTGTTATTCCCTAAAAAACTAGGGAGATTCTCTTTGAATTTAGGAAGTGGATGAGTAGTAGGTGCTAGATTAAGCGGGGAGAAAACATGCCACGGAGTGGTTGTAGCATCTTCTTCAAACTGAAAAATCCCATACTTTTTAATGACTTTGGCGGGGTTGGTAGTAGATTGGATAGGGACTTGGTGACTATATAAGCTACCAATCACTGACGAGGCTAGAGGTTGAGATGAAGAAGCACCTCCAGTTCCACCAGAGCCACCACTAGATGCCATCTTGTGAACGATAGGTAAGGGAGAGAAAGATGAACTAGTTGAATCAGACATAGTTCTCCTTAGAGTACTTTGTTGGGTAAAAAAAATAATGTTTCTTCTTCCTATTTTAGCAATAGGATTAATTTCCAGTGACAAACATCTTCTTATCCTAGAGATGTGAGGGTCTAAGGACATGAAAAGAAGATCAAAACTACAGGAAAAAGAAATCTATGGCTGATTCCTAGGTTGTCTTTTCCTAGCTTACCAACATTCTTGAACACTTATGTCTTGTTCAATCGCTTCCCATGAGTGATTAAGCTCAACTCGGGTATTAGCGGTATCTAAGATGGTATTAAATAATTTTAAAGAAAGTTTGGTCTGATCTTTAAGATCGATCTCAATATTGGGTTGCCTTGCAAAAGGTACAGCCATGAAGAAAATAAACTGTCAAAGGATCAATATCAGAAATATAAATATATTCAACGAAAATAAAGTATAAAATCAACCAAAGAGATATGGAAGATCTCCCTAGTATGGTCTCCAAATAAATGTTGAGGAAAAGATATGAATTTTATCTTACTCAAGCATTTTTGAATCTTGTTTGGCTAATGAAAGATAGCCAGGAATATCACCCTATGTTTATAGCCTCAAAAATTGTTTCCCAACCCACAAGTATTTGTTACAAGGGCTTAGGTTGATTTTTTTAAATAAAAGATTGCTGCAAAAATCAACATTTTTATATAATTTTCAGAATATAACAGATGCAAAAGTAAATGTGGAGACAAAATAAAAAATACCAAGTCACATATTAACAAAGATGAGACATAATAGCAATCACTTCTTTCATTACAAGAAATCAAAAGAATTGTTATCTTTACAAAAATCCTCGAGGGAGTTTAGAACAAAGTCAAACTTAGATATCGTCGATGAAAACCATACAAAAGGAATCTAACAGGAAGTAAAAACCGAACTTTAAAATATGGATCAACTTGCCACAGACTGCTGCCCACTTGACTCTGCACAATATCCTTTATCAATCATGAAATTTAATTCATAAATAGACAAGTCTACACAGACTATCAAAGATAGAGCAACACCTTTGAAAACAAGTGTCTAAATGATGTGATTCAACTTTGAACCTTGTTGTCTACAATAGGACCCTGCTATCATAAAAGATAATTAGGCTTTTAATGAATTGAAGAATGAATGAAAACTAAACTATCTCAATAAATCTCAAGAGCAAACCTTAGTATGCTTTCTCCTTCCATTCTCCTATTGTTCTTCCTTCTCATTTGGATTTTATGCATTCCAAATTAGTTGAAGTAGTTCAACCACTTCATTTAGTTAATTTAACTAAAAATCAACTAACTGTTAGTTTAGGGGAAGAATTAATAATAATAATAATAATACGGGTCTTTTAATAAATAATAACTAGTAGGTGGGAACCCTTGTGACTCCCTTTAGTTTCTTAACAAAAATAAACATAACTAGTCAATCAATCAAACTCATCCCTCCTTGTGGCTCCCATAATACTTCTCACAATTTGAAAATTTAATATCAAATGATATTTCAAATTATATCCAAACATATAATATCCAAAATATCCAAAAATAGTATGTTGTCCAAAACCTTCAGCAGTCCATTGTTCTCAATAAAAAAATAATAAAGTATAATAAAAAACCGTATTTGCCACTTTGAGAGGAAATTTTCCCTTTATTGTTGCTATCCCCTTTTGACTTTCCTAAATTAGCCTTAGGTTGGGTAGATCCTTGACGCTTGATCTCACTGATGACATGAGAACAATCATATTTCAAGTGCATGTGGGATGAAACATATTTGGCTAAATCAATTGAGGGAGAGGAGGGGGAAACAACAACTTTTCCTTTGTCATGATGTGGTGGGCTTCAGTTTTGAGTCTTTTGCTTGCATGGGAGGACTATACAGGTGAGTGTGTAGGGAAAATCTGGACATTTGAGTTAACAGGTGGAGGAGGATCATGTAGAGACAATTTTGGCCAGCCACGATGTTGGGAGAATGATGGGTGAACAATCTCCTTCCATCTGTCATTCTTGAGAAATTCATGTTGCAATGAAACATGAGGGGGGGCAGGGATCCCAGGGATATGTTGGGGTTGGAAGGGAGGCCTCTCTGATCTAGGTTGGACTACCCCTTTTCCAATCCAATTGAAAAATCCATCTTGAAAGAGCTGATTTAACTCTTGAGGATATGCATAAAAATGTATTGAAAATATGGGCCTTCTAGGCCCTCTGTTCCAAATTCCTCTACCCATGTTATTTCTTCCATGACTTCCTCTACTAAAGAAGATCATCCTCTATGCATATTTTATTAGAAACTAGCTTCTTAAACAAACCATACACGACAATCTCTTAATATGAAGCAAAGTTTGTCTCAGCAATCACATCAAACCCATGCAATCCAATCCATAAAATTCATTTAATAATTGTCAATGAGCAGGGGGTGAATTAGGGTTCTGGGATATCTGAGGGGATTGTATTGAGAAAAAATGTGAGAAAATGAAAGGGAGTAAGAAAATGATTACTTCTCAACAATTCATTAAACAATTGATTGTGCAACAATAACCAAATCATTCCAGTTGTGATCCATCTATGTGTTATTTCTTAATCATTGTAATGTAAATTTTTAATTTAATTTTAAGAATAGGGCGTGAAAAATGATTTTGGGATTGTGAGGGGATTTGTATTGAGCGAAAAAGTGATAAAATGAAAGGGAATTAGATGGATACTATTCTTAAAATAAATTAAATAAATCAACAATCATAACTCTGTATCAAAAGTGATCCAAAAGCATTCACTTCCAAGACCAACATTCATTGTTCCTCAATTGTATACAAAACTACTTGTTGTCTCAATAATTATTAAATTTCCCAGAATTCTTTTATCTATAATAGTCTATGCATTTATAACTTATGAAAACATTTCCCATTCAACAATATTGTATATCATAATGTTGATCTCTTCCTTTTAATATAAACAAAACATGCACAACAACATGCTCAACATTTATTGATAATCAATAATGCACCACGATAACAATCAATAGTCATTGTTCTTCAATCAACAATCTAGCCCAATTTAAATGTACATAGGTGTCTTCTATCATATCATCGACACCATATTGAAACAACAACAATCAACTCAAACATAAACCTTGAGCATAATCTCTGTGTGAATCAACATATATAACTTCCTTTACAAACAATTTGATAGTATGCATGATGATAACTATACAAAACTAACACACATGCATCTTTTTAACTTGCCAGAACCCTAATTGGGCTTGATAAAAGTCACACATGTGTCTCTTTAAGAAATCAAAACCATGTTGGCTTAAACACAATGATCGAGACCATCAACATATAGAAAGACAGATCTCAGTTGTAAGCAATTGCTCATTTTCTTTCTTAATTATCCAAACGAATTCATCGTAAAAAGACCAGACAGAGACTCAACGAGAGAGAACGTGTATTTAAAATTCCATAACCATTTAACCTATAAACCAATACTTGAAAACCCAAGAATGTGCCCGAGGAGAGAAGAGACAAGTCAAATTCCAAATCGGTCTCTATCAAAAATCAAATGTAGGGAGGCAACACAAGCTTGTTTGTCGTTTTAAACAAAAACACAAAGATCTGATGGTCTTCCAATACTTATATCCAATTCACCATCGATTAACAACCATAGGCCAAAAAAAAAAAATTGAAACGAAACAACAGTGAGCCACACAACTCTTCAACTTATTACTCCAATCCCTCAACAGAACCAATACTTAATGCTCGAGGAGAGACAAAGGAAATTCGATTAAAATACCCTAGTGCATCTAACACCTAGAAATAAGAGACAAGGGTTAACTTAATAGTGGTAGGTATTCAAACACAACGAGACAATGTCTCTTTCCAATCACCTGGGAGGTTAATAACGTTTGACAACAACAACAGTGAGGACACACATTCTTTTGAAAGAACACAATGATATAACTTGTATCAATTCAATACCCACATAGGCCTGTATTATGGTTCTCGGCCAACCAAGACTAGATATTGGGACATTTTCAGTGAAAAGGTAATAAGAACGGGCTATCAACCATAGCTCGGGGTTTAAAGAAAATCAAACACCAACTGTTGGCAGTTTCTCCACAACTGGGTAAGGATTACCACAACAACCGAGAGGGAAACAAGTTGACAGACATTGATACACATAATAATGAATAAAATCCCTCAATCATCAAAAATGGAACCTTGTTTCACCACTGTCACTTATTATTCCACAGAGACCCATCATAAAACTACACTAACCAAGAAAACAACGAACGCGTAAACTTAATAATACCCATTTCCTTGCTTATAGTTTCCAACATTTTACAATCATCACACAGAGCCATAACACCACATTTACACAGTAAAAAATCTCAAGAACACACAGAATCCAAACATCACTGAGCCGCCATTTGGTTCATACAACAGACAATCCATCATGGATGGAGAGAAAAGAACCATACATGTGAGAAGAACACTTAAATGATGAGTTGACCAAGCTTTCCCTTCAAAAACCCTGAAAACGCAGAGCTTCACAACCAACAGAGCAAAAATGCAACAATGCAACAATGACAGGGTGACGAGCGGTAGGGAAGGTTTGGAGTGACATGCATTAAATGCATGTCGCTTCCATCATCTTTCCCCATTCAATTCCAAGTACGAGACAACCCAATAATCATAACATCCACCAATAAATCAAACCATATAACTGATGCATAATCAATGTCAATCCATCGTAAGATATGAGACCACACATTCTACATAGTGCGCCACCCAAGCTATTTCATGCATTAACCCTTGCCATAACTCCATACAATAATCCATATCAACATTGCTATATGTGCCTCCATTTGACTTTAATGAAATTTGTATAGTCCATGAACCAAACCATAGCATAATAATTAGGACTAACACTTAATTCTTTCATTCAAAATTTGCATATAGTCTTTCATTATAGATCTAGGATCAATACATAGTTTCTTTCCTTTTTTTTGAACTATAGAACCTTTCCATAATTTCCCTTTGTTTTAATCATGCTACCATTAAGTATCCCTTGCATGTATGTGTCTAAGTAATCAACATAAGAATTAGTAACAAGGTTATAACATAGAAACTGTAACAATGTGATCCTAATACCCAAAGAAATTGTTCTGTGTTGCAAGTGATTACCAAAAGCGTTCCACAATAATGCATTATCCATTTATTATCATGCCAAATGAAACCAAGACTGCATCATCAAAAAAATGTAGGCCTGTGTAGGCAACATCATAGTAGTAAAAAAACATATGTAATATGTCTATCCTTGCCCCTCTAGCCTACAAGGGGGTCCCACCTACTAGTATTATATTATTATCATATTTAAATAATAACGATTTTAGCAATACTTTGTGGGCGGAATTCATCGTTACGATTTTAATCGTCAACACTGTGGTGATTGGAGTTCAAGAAGGAGGACTCTACAAATTTAAAGGGAGATCAGATTCAAAATTAATTCACAACACTTTGAATCCCAGTGAATTATGGCATAGGATATTTTCTCACCTACATTACAAGGCCCTACCAAGTGTGAGAAAGATGGTGACGGGACTACCAAAGATCCAAGAAAAACTAGATGGTGTGTGCAAAGGTTTCACACAAGGAAAGAATTTGAAGCACTCCTTTCCTAGCAGCGATATAAGATCCAAAAGAGTATTGGCCGTGCAATCAAATGTGTGTGGACAGATGTCGACGACTTCACTAAGTGGGTATGTATATTATGTGTCTTTTACTAATGATTACTCATGTAAAACTTGGATCTATTTGTTGAAGGAAATGAATGAAGTGTTTGGAAAATTAAAAGAATTTAAGGCACTGGTAGAAAACCTGACAGAGAGGAAAATAAATACCTTGTGATCAGATAATGGAGGAGAAATCACTTCAAAGGAATTCAAATAATATTGCAAGGAACCTAGGATTAAGAGGGTGCTTTCTAATCCCTACAATCCTCAACAAAATGAAGTAGCAGAAAGTAAGAGTTAGACGATCATGGAAGTAGTGAAGGCTATGATCCATGATCAAGATCTACTTATGCATCTGTGGGAAGAAGAAGAAAATACTATAGTATACGTGGAAAACAAAATTCCCCACAAAGTACTTGAAAATAAGACACCAGAGGAGAGTTTTCAAGAGAGAAGCCAAAAGTCAACCATCTAAGGATATTTGGCTACCCCGTATTTGTGCATGTCCCCAAGAAAAAGAGAACAAAATTGGACCCATCCAAAAAGAATGAAATATTTCTTGGTTACAGTGACACATCGAAGGAATACATTATATATATTCTCGGTCATCAAAAATTTGAGATTAGCCGAGATGTCACCTTCTATGGGAGTGTAGCTTTCAACAAATCAAAATAGGATTGTGCAAAAGAGGTTCATGAGAAGGAAAATGAAGTTACCAAAGTTCCAGAGGCAGAAGCAGTTGAACCATAGAAAGTAATTCATGAGGATAATGACATGGAAGAACCTTACAGGCCAACAGAGATTCCTTCTCATAAGAGAAGACCATCTTGATCACATGAGCTCATCAAAGATGCAGAAAGATATGGTGCCCCAAAAAATTATCTTAGGGAAAGTAAGAAGACGAAACCATATTCCAGTTATGTGCATGTTTGTGTGATATCATATATGCAGAACCGTCCAGTTATGAAGAGGCTACAGAAAAGAGGGTATGTAAGGATGCTATGGGGTAGGAATATAAGTCCATAGTAAAGAATGATTTCTAGGATGTTGTCCCCATATTGAAGGAGAAATCAATAGTGAGTTCAAAATGGATCTACAAGACAAAACATGAAATTGATGGCAATATTGAAAAGTATAAGGATAGATTTGTGGCTCGAGGATTCTCTCAGAAAGAGGGCATTGACTATGAGGAGACATTTTCTCCCGTGGCAAGATATACCTCGATTAGGACTATACTTTCATTGGCCATAGTAATGAAATGGAAGGTGCATCAAATGGATGTGATGACATCCTTCCTGAATGGTGAAATAAAAGGGGAAGTATATGTGGAACAACCACAAGGGTTCGAGGTACATGACATGGAGACGGATGTGCGCAGATTGAAGAAGGATTTATATGGATTAAAGCAGGAAGCCAGAGCATGGTATGGAAAGATCAACAATTTTCTAATGAGCTTAGGATTTACAAAGAGCATTGCAGATCCTAACCTTTAATTAAAGGTTGTGGATGATGGTCCAATAATACTACTATTGTATGTGGATGACCTATTTCTAATAGTGGTGGAAAAACTCATCTCAAAGTGTAAGAGAAAACTGGCTACTGATTTTGAGACGAAATATATCAGGATGATGAATTACTTTTTGGGTCTCGAGGTATGGCAGAGACAGGATGAGATATTTCTAAATCAAGGGAAGTATGCAGTGGAAATCATGAAGAGGTTTGGGATGTTGGATTGCAAGGCAATGACTACACCTATGGTATCAAATCTGAAGTTGTTGCAAGATACAACTTCAGAGACTGTGGATGTTATTTTATACAGGCATATGGTGGGTTCATTGATGTACTTGATCAACATGAGACCAAATATATGCTTTTCTGTGAACACCTTGAGTTGGTATATGGAGCAACCCAGGCAGGTTCATATGGTCGCAAAAAAACATGTGATGAGGTACCTTAAGGGTACATTGGATTATGGTCTCAAGTATGTGACAAACCATGATTTTAGGTTATATGAATATTCATATTCAAATTGAGTTGGAAGTATTCTTGATTAGAAGAGTACTTCGGCATATTGCTTCAGTCTAGGCTCCAGTATGGTTTCATGGAGAAGTAGGAATAAATCATGTGTAGCACTCAGTATGGCTGAGGTTGAATATGTGGTAGCATGTGTAGCATGTAGAGAAGCAGTGTGGATTCAGAAGCTATTGTCTGGGATATTTGGTATCAAACTAGAGGTGACCTGCATTTGGTGTGACAGCTAGAGTTGCATGAAGTTGTCAGAGAATTCGGTATTCCATGATAGGTCTAAGAATATCGAGATAAAATATCATTATATCATGGATATGGTGTAGAGGGGAGCAGTGAGGCTCTAGTACTTGAATATTGAGGAGTAGGATGCAGAAGTGTTGACCAAGCCACTGTCGAGGACAAAGTTTGAGCACTTTAGGGACATGCTTGGTGTGGTCCCTCTTTAGAGAGAGTGATGAGGTACATATGCATTGCAAGGTAGTGGATGTCCTAGGGACATATTGTATCTATTTGAGAGCTACCCACAGGCCTTGTATGCATTGGTTGTGAAGTCACATGGGTGCACATGATGAGGTACATATGCATTGTGTGGTAGTGGATGTTATGCTTGTTGACGATAAGAATCACAACGAGGATTTTTTTGGCAAAGTATTGCTAAAATCCTATTATTTATAAGCTAATGATATATATAATACTAGTAGGTGGGACCCCCTTGTAGATTGGAGGATCAGAGATAGTCTTGTTACACATTTTATTCCATTCTTCGATGATGCTTACAGAGTTCTACATGATTGATGGTGAAATATTGGTTTTATTTGCAACATAATGGCAAATGTATAATGAATGTTATGTGTGGATTTTGTTACTCTAAGCTCTAAATTCCATGTATGAATGACTTGTATTCACTGTTATTACAATGATATTGGTGCCATGATTTATTACATGTTACACCTGCACAAGACACATGTTATTCATAACAAGAGATAAAATAAATATGGAATAAATCTAAGAAAGGAAACTACGCTATGCTATGCTATGCTATGAGA
>JZKD02S1139834.1:75178-101740 GCA_000966675.3 Picea glauca | reverse complement strand
TTGCTTGCACAAACAATGTCACTGAATTTGAAGCATTACTGCTAGGCATTGAAAATGCCTATAATATGGGTTGTGGTCACCTTACCATTTTTGGGGATTCCAAACTTTTTGTAAATGTTGTACGTAAGATATACTCTCCTAGCAACAAGTTTATGAAACATGACACCCAAACTGTTTGGACACTTATCTCAAAATTGTTATTTTTCAACATCACTCATGTTAAAAGGGAGTTGAACTCAATGGCTGATAGGTTAGTTGTTTTTCCAGCCTCTCCTACTCATAAAATTCTTCCAAAAAGAACTGATTGTATTTTTCAATATCTGTATCATATGCACATCCCTAAAAATATAGAGTCATGGCAGGTCTTCCCTAGTGATGAGAGTATCTATGCTTTCATCCAAAATGAACTTTATAATCCTAAGGAAATTATATCGATGGAAGATAACAAAATTCCTAAAGGCTTGACTCCTCTAGAAAGTTTATTTTCATTGAGTGATGTAGGAAACAAAGAAAAACAAAAAGAAGAGGAGTCGAAAAGGAAAGTGGGTGAAACCATTTCCTTGAACATTGGAACATCCGAGTCTCCAAATAATGTTCAAATAGGTGCCCAATGTTCTGATGAAGAAAAATTGAAGTTCGCTAAGTTGCTTAGTGAATTTCAAGATGTTTTTTATTGGTCTTTTGAGGATCTTCGTGGTTTTGATCTTGATATTATACAACATGCCATTCCAATCAAGGAGGGAATAAAACCAGTTAGGCAAAAACAAAGACTCATTAACCTTGCGCTGGAAGCAACTATTCGAAAGGAGTTGGAAAAATTCTTGAAGGTTGGGATTATTTTCCCGGTTAAGTATTCTGAGTGGGTTTCCAATTTGGTTTCCATTCAAAAAGAAACTGGTCAGATCAGATTATGTGCATTGAATATAGCTAGTATAAACGATCACTTTCCTCTCCCTAATATGGAAATGATTTTGCAGCAAGTTGGAGGGTCACAAATGATTTCCTTACTTGACAGTTTTTCTGGTTACAATCAAATCAAGGTAAAAAGGACAGATAAATATAAAACCACTTTTATTACTCATTGGGGCACTTTTTCTTATGAACGTATTCCTTTTGTATTATCTAATGTAAGTGCCACTTTTCAAAGATCTATGCAAATAGATTTTGATGATTTGATTGGTAAAATTATTCAGATTTATCTTGATGACTTAACTGTGTATTCTAAAAATTGATCAGATCATTTTGGTCATCTTAAAAGGGTTCTCATGCGATGCAGGAAATTTGGCATTTCTCTAAATCCTTTTAAGTCTATTTTTGGCATTAGCAAAGGAAACCTCCTTGGACACATTATCTTCAATTCGAGAATAAGCATTGATCCTGAAAGGATTGTTGCTATCCTAAATATGTCTACTCCTACTTCCAAGAAGGAGGTTCAAGTTTTTATGGGTGTTATTAACTTTTTCTGTAGGTTTGTTCCTAATTTTGTTGTAATGGTAAAACCAAATCATAATCTGCTTAAGCAATATTGTTCCTTTTCTTTGACAGATGATGTTGAAAATGCTTTTGTAGGGATCAAGAAAGAAATCAATTCTCCACTGGTTTTGGCGAAGCCAGATTTTGAGAAAGAATTTATGATATATACTAATGCCACAGAGGAAGCAGTTTCTGCTATCCTCATGCAATGTTATGACCAAGGTAATGAAAAACCAGTGGATTACATGATTCAAAGCTTGTCTGATGATGGATTTGAATATTCTTTTATTGAAAAGCATGCTTTCGCTCAAGTTAAAGCTGTTGAAAAGTTTCACCACTTCATCTTAGGTAAGAACACACTAGTAAAAGTCCATTTACCTGCTGTCAAGTTTTTGCTCTCACAAACTTTTCTTTCAGGGAAGCTTGGACATTGTCTTTCCAAGATCCAAGAGCATGATTTAATTTTCTTTACTTCTAAAACCATCAAGGGACATGACTTAGCTCTTCATTTAGATTAGCATGTTGAAATGAGTGAATAAATTGATGAGCAAGATAGCTCTCTATCATCCCTGTTCTACATTGACAATCAAATCCTTCCCGTGTCTAAACATCCTTGGTATAAAGATCTGGTTTATTACTTGCAAAATCAAACATGTCCAGATAACTTAGATACCCATCAAAGAAGAAGTCTTCGTCTTGAATCTCCTAGATATGTAATTATATGAGACTTCTTGTTTAGGAGATATGTCGATGGTATGTTGCTTCGTTGTGTGAACAATGAGGAAGCACATAAATTGTTGCTAGAGACTCATGGTTCTTCAAATTCTGTTATTGATGTAGGAGGTCATTTCTTTGCTAAAATCACTGCTTTTAGGATTATCAGGAAAGGGTGCTATTGGCCTTCAATCTTTCATGATTCTTATGTTTTTTCAAGATCTTGTGACAAGTGACAGAAATTTGTTGGGAAAGAACACCTTTCAGACATGCCTTTACAACCTGTCCTCCCTGAATTTCCTTTTTCAAAATGGGGTTTGGAATTTATTGGTCCTATTAATCCTCCATCTTCAGCAAGGCAAGTCTTTATATTGACAGCCACAGACTATTTTACGAAATGGACTGAAGTTGTCTCGCTTAAGAATTCACAGGGCGAGTAGGTGATTTCTTTCCTTGAAAATAATATTTTTTTTCCAGATTTGGTCTTCCTTTGGAAGTTATTACAGATAATGTTATCGCTTTTATTTCTGCTAATTTGACCCAATTTTTAGCTTAGTTGGGGGTTAAACATTTTACCTCATCAACTTATTATCCCTAAGGTAATGGGCAGGCCAAGTCTACCAATAAGAATCTAGTAAGAATTATAAAAAGGCTCATTGAAGATAATCCTTGTCAATGGCACACTCTCCTCACTTACGCTCTTTGGGAATATCGCACTACCACCAAGGTGAACACTGGTTGCACTCCTTTCCAGCTTGTTTATGGTCAAGAAGCCCTTCTTCCTATTGAGCTGGAAATTTCCTCCTTAAGGTTAATGCTACAGGTTGGAGAATTAAATTCTTCTGATGTTTCTCAAAGAATGAATGCACTTTTGGATTTAGAGGAGAAAATGACATTTGCCTTGGATAATATAAAGAGAAGAAAACAATATGTTAAAAAATATTTCAACAAAAGTGTCAAGGCTATCAAATTTAAAGTCAATGAGAAGGTACTATTGTGGGATTCAACTCATGCTGATAGAGGAAGGCATTCAAAGTTTCAAAAATTATGGTTGGGTCCTTTTAAGATCGCTTTTTTCCTGGGTGCAAATTCTTACCTTCTAAAGGACTTACAAGAGCGATTTTTTCCCTATAGCACTAATAGTTCCCACTTAAAACACTACATGGAACCAACTTGAAAAGTTTAACGCTGTATGGAATGTTTTTTGTATTATAGTAGTTTTTTTTATTTCTGTTTTTACATTTCTTTTTTACATTTCTATCATTTCATTTCTTCTTATTTCAATTATGTTGTTTCATTTCTACTAAGACATTTCTTGCTTTTTGTTCTTTTGACTTCATTATTTTCAAAATAAAATTTTGGATCAGTTTTTCCACAATGATGCTTCTGCAAACTATTGTTAATTATAATCGAGTTACACAGTTGCCATGATGTCTCCCTTTAAAGAATCATTGAAATTGTTATCTGCTTGAACTGTTGTTTTATAACATAGTTGGTTTTATCCCTCTTCTGCTTTCCTTTTCTTCATCCATTTCAAGATTCAAAAGAGAAGATCAAAAAAAAATTCTCCTTGAAGTCAAGAACATTTTTTTAGTTGAATGATTATGCTTACAAGGATAAACCCCCTCATACTTAACACTTTCCATGAGTTATTCCCAAATTCCCAGTCATCTTTCCCTTAAATCCACTCACTTCCCCCTATTGCATAATCATTTTGATTTATATCCTCTTGATCTGATGTTACTTGGTCTGTGAAACCAAGCATTGTGAGTTCTTAATCTGTTGGAAACATATTTCTCTATGGAGTTTCCAGTTTTTTGACGATTAAAATCATAACGATGAATTCCGCTGCAAAGTATTGCTAAAAGCGTTATTATTTAAATATGATAATAATATAATACTAGTTGGTGGGACCCCCTTGTAGGCTAGAGGTGCAAGGATAGACATATTATACGTGTTTTGTTGTTGTTATGATGTTTCCTACACAGTCCTACATTTTTTTGATGATGCAATCTTGGTTTCATTTGGCGTGATAATAAGTGGATAATGAATTATTGTGGAATGCTTTTGGTAATCACTTGCGACACAAAACAATTTATATGGGTATGAGGATCATGTTATTACAGTTTCTATGTTATAACCTTGTTACTAATTCGTATGTTGATTACTTAGCCACATATATGCAAGGGATACTTAATGGTAGCATGATAAAAAAAGGGAAATTATGGAAAGGCTCTATAGTTCAAACAAAAGGAAAGAAACTATGTATTGATCCTTGAGCTATAATGAAAGACTATATGGAAATTTTGAATGAAAGAATTAAGTGTTAGTCCTAACTATTATGCTATGGTTTGGTTAATGGACTATGCAAATTTCATTAAAGTCGAATGGAGGGACATATAGTAATGTTGATATGGATTATTGTATGGAATTATGGCAAGGGTTAACATATTAAATAGCTCGGGTGGCACACTATGAAAGAGATATGGTCTCAGATATTACAATGGATTGCCATTGGTTATATGGTTTGATTTATTGGTGGATGTTATGCTTATTGGGATGTCTCATACTTGGAATTGAATGGGGCCAGGTGATGGAAGCAATGTGGATTTACTGCACATCACTCCAAACCTTCCCCACCACCTGTCACCCTAGCATTGTTGCATTGTTTCATTTTCTCTCTGTTGGTTGTGAAGCTTCACGTTTTCAGTGTTTTGGAAGGGAAAGCTTGTCCAACTTGTCATTTAAGAGTTCTTCTCATAGGTATGGTTCTTTTCTCTCTATCCATGATGGATTCTCTATTGTATGAACCAAATGGTGGCTCAGGGATGCTTAGATTTTGTGTGTTCTTGAGATTTTTGACTATGTGTAAATGTGGTGTTATGGCTCTCTGTGATGATTGTAAAATGTTGGAAACTGTAAGAAAAGAAATGGGTATTATTAAGTTTGCGCGTTGGTTGTTTGCTTGGTCAGTGTAGTTTTATGATGGGTCTCTATGGAATAATAAATGACAGTGGTGAAATAAGGCTCTGAGTTTGGTGATTGAGGGTTTTTATTCATTATTTTGTGTATCAATGTCTGTCAACTAGTTTCCCTCTTAGTTGTTGTGATAATCCTAACCTAGTTGCGGAGCAACTACCAATAGTTGGTGTGTGTTTTTCTTTAAATACCGAGTTGTGTTTGATAGCCCGTTCTTACTATCTTTTCACTAAAAACGTCCCAAGATGTAGTATTGGTTGGCCTCGAATGTTAATACAGACCTGTGTGGGTATTGAATTGGTACAGGTTATATCTTGGCATTCTTTCAAAACAATGTGTGTGTTCTCACTGTTGTTGTTGTCAAAAGTTATTAACCTCTCGGGTGATTTGAAAGAGACATTGTCTCGTTGTGTTTCAATACCCTCCATTGTTAAGTTAACCCTCGTGTCTTCTTTGCAAGTGTTAGACACACCTGTGTGCATTGGGTTATTTTACCTGAATTGCATATGTCTCTCCTCAAGCATTAACTATTGGTTCCGTCAAGGGATTGGAGTAATAAGTTGAAGAAATGTGTCGCTCACTGCTGTTTCGTTTCAAAATTGTTTTTTTGGCCTGTGGTTGTTAATTGATGGTGAATTGGATATAAGTATTGGAAGACCATTAGCTCTTAGTTTTTTTGTTTAAAACAACAAACAATCTTGTGTTGCCTCCCTGCATTTGATTTTTGACAGAGCTTGATTTGGACTTTGACTTGTCTCTACTCTCCTCGGGCACATTTTGGGATTCTCAAGTATTGGTTTATCAATTAAATGGTTATGTAATTTTAAATACATTTTCTCTCTCATCTAATCTCTATCTGGTGTTTTTGCGATGAATTCGTTTGAACAATTAAGAAAGAAAATGAGCGATTTATTACAGTCGAGAGTTGTCTTTCTATGTGTTGATGGTATCGATCATTGTGTTTAAGCCAACATGGTTTTGATTGATTAAAGAGACACATGTGTGAGTTTTATCAAGCCCGATCAGGGTTCTGGCAAGTTAAAAAGATGTATGTGTGTCAATTTTGATATAGTTATCATCGTGTAGACTATCAAATTGTTTGTAAAGCAAGTTATATATGCCGATACAAACATATATTAAGCTCGGGGTTTATGTTTGGGTTGAATGTTTTTGTTTCAAGATGGTGTTGATTATATGATAGAAGAAACTTGTGTACATTTAAATCAGGCCAGATTGTTGATTGAAGAACAATGACTATTGATTGTTATCGTGGTGCATTATTCATTATTAGGGATAAATCTTGAGCATGTTGATGTCCATGTTTTGTTTATCTTAAAAGGAAGAGATCAACGCTATGATATATAGTACTATTGAATGGGAAATGTTTTCATAAGTTATAAATTCACATACTATTATAGATAAAAGATTTCTGGGAAAATTAATAATTATTGAGACAACAAGTAGTTTTGTATACAATTGAGGAACAATGAATGCTGGTCTTCGAAGTGGATGGTTTTGGATTACTTTTGAAACATAGTTATGATTGTTGATTTATTTAATTTATTTTAAGAACAATATCCATATGATTCCCTTTCATTTTCTCACTTTTTCTCTCAATACAAATCCCCTCATGATCCCATATTCATTTTGCACACCCTGTTGTTAAAATTAAATTAAAATGTTGTATTACAGTGATTAAGAATAACACAGAGATAGATCACAACTGATATGATTTGGTTATTGTTTCACAGATGATTGTTTAATGAATTGTTGAGTTGTAATCATTTTCTTACTCCCTTTCATTTTCTCACCTTTTCGCTCAATACAATCCCCTCAGATATCCCAGAACCCTAATTCACCCCTTGCTCATTGACAAATATTAAATGAATTTTATGGATTGGATTGCATGGGTCTAATGTGATTGTTGAGACAAAATTTGTTTCATATTAAGAGATTGTCATGTATGGTTTATTTAAGAAGTCAGTTGCTAATAAATGTTGCATACAGGATGAGCTTCTTTAGCAGAGGAAGTCATGGTATAAATAACAGGGTAGAGGAAATTGGAACAAAGGGCCTAGAAGGCCCATATTTTCAATACATTTTGATGCAGATCCTCAAGAGTTAAAACAACTCTTTCAAGATGGATTTTTCAATTGGATTGGACAAGGGGTAGTCCAACCTAGACCAGAGAGGCCTCCCTTGCAACCCCATCATGTCCCTGGTATCCTTGTGCTCCCTCATGTTTCATTGCAACCTGAAGTTCCTAAGAATGACGGATGGCAAGAGATTGTTCACCCAACAGTATCCAAACATCGTGGATGGCCAAATTTGTCTCTACCTGCTCCTCCTCCACTTTTTAACCCAAATGTCTAGATTTCCCCTGCACACTCACCTGTATAGAACTCCCACACAAGAAAAAGGATCAAAACCAAATCCCACCAACTCCATGACAAAGGAAAAGATATTGTTTCCCCCTCCTCTCCCTCAAGTGATTCAGCCAAATATGTTTCATCTCGGATGCACTTGAAAGATGATTGTTCTCATTTCATTAGTGAGATCAAGCCTCAAGTATCTACACAACCTAAGGATAATTTAGAAAATTCAAAAGGGGATAGCAACAACAAAGGGAAAATTTCCTCTCAAAGTGGCAAATAGGTTTTTTGATTATACTTTATTATTGTTTTATTGAGAACATAGGGCTGCTGAAGGTTTTGGAAAAAACACTATTTGTTTTCGATATTTTGGATATTATATGTTTGGATATAATTTGAAATGTCATTTGATATTAAATTTTCAAATTGTGAGAAGGATTATAGGAGCCACAAGGAGGGATGTGTTTGATTGATTCACTAGTTATGCTTTTTTTTGTTAAGAAACTAAAGGGACTCACAAGGGTTCCCACCTACTAGTTATTATTTATTAAAAGACCCTTATTATTATTAATTCTTCTGCTAAACTAAAAGTTAGTTGAGTTTTAGTTAACTTANTAATCACTTGCGACACAAAACAATTTATATGGGTATGAGGATCATGTTATTACAGTTTCTATGTTATAACCTTGTTACTAATTCGTATGTTGATTACTTAGCCACATATATGCAAGGGATACTTAATGGTAGCATGATAAAAAAAGGGAAATTATGGAAAGGCTCTATAGTTCAAACAAAAGGAAAGAAACTATGTATTGATCCTTGAGCTATAATGAAAGACTATATGGAAATTTTGAATGAAAGAATTAAGTGTTAGTCCTAACTATTATGCTATGGTTTGGTTAATGGACTATGCAAATTTCATTAAAGTCGAATGGAGGGACATATAGTAATGTTGATATGGATTATTGTATGGAATTATGGCAAGGGTTAACATATTAAATAGCTCGGGTGGCACACTATGAAAGAGATATGGTCTCAGATATTACAATGGATTGCCATTGGTTATATGGTTTGATTTATTGGTGGATGTTATGCTTATTGGGATGTCTCATACTTGGAATTGAATGGGGCCAGGTGATGGAAGCAATGTGGATTTACTGCACATCACTCCAAACCTTCCCCACCACCTGTCACCCTAGCATTGTTGCATTGTTTCATTTTCTCTCTGTTGGTTGTGAAGCTTCACGTTTTCAGTGTTTTGGAAGGGAAAGCTTGTCCAACTTGTCATTTAAGAGTTCTTCTCATAGGTATGGTTCTTTTCTCTCTATCCATGATGGATTCTCTATTGTATGAACCAAATGGTGGCTCAGGGATGCTTAGATTTTGTGTGTTCTTGAGATTTTTGACTATGTGTAAATGTGGTGTTATGGCTCTCTGTGATGATTGTAAAATGTTGGAAACTGTAAGAAAAGAAATGGGTATTATTAAGTTTGCGCGTTGGTTGTTTGCTTGGTCAGTGTAGTTTTATGATGGGTCTCTATGGAATAATAAATGACAGTGGTGAAATAAGGCTCTGAGTTTGGTGATTGAGGGTTTTTATTCATTATTTTGTGTATCAATGTCTGTCAACTAGTTTCCCTCTTAGTTGTTGTGATAATCCTAACCTAGTTGCGGAGCAACTACCAATAGTTGGTGTGTGTTTTTCTTTAAATACCGAGTTGTGTTTGATAGCCCGTTCTTACTATCTTTTCACTAAAAACGTCCCAAGATGTAGTATTGGTTGGCCTCGAATGTTAATACAGACCTGTGTGGGTATTGAATTGGTACAGGTTATATCTTGGCATTCTTTCAAAACAATGTGTGTGTTCTCACTGTTGTTGTTGTCAAAAGTTATTAACCTCTCGGGTGATTTGAAAGAGACATTGTCTCGTTGTGTTTCAATACCCTCCATTGTTAAGTTAACCCTCGTGTCTTCTTTGCAAGTGTTAGACACACCTGTGTGCATTGGGTTATTTTACCTGAATTGCATATGTCTCTCCTCAAGCATTAACTATTGGTTCCGTCAAGGGATTGGAGTAATAAGTTGAAGAAATGTGTCGCTCACTGCTGTTTCGTTTCAAAATTGTTTTTTTGGCCTGTGGTTGTTAATTGATGGTGAATTGGATATAAGTATTGGAAGACCATTAGCTCTTAGTTTTTTTGTTTAAAACAACAAACAATCTTGTGTTGCCTCCCTGCATTTGATTTTTGACAGAGCTTGATTTGGACTTTGACTTGTCTCTACTCTCCTCGGGCACATTTTGGGATTCTCAAGTATTGGTTTATCAATTAAATGGTTATGTAATTTTAAATACATTTTCTCTCTCATCTAATCTCTATCTGGTGTTTTTGCGATGAATTCGTTTGAACAATTAAGAAAGAAAATGAGCGATTTATTACAGTCGAGAGTTGTCTTTCTATGTGTTGATGGTATCGATCATTGTGTTTAAGCCAACATGGTTTTGATTGATTAAAGAGACACATGTGTGAGTTTTATCAAGCCCGATCAGGGTTCTGGCAAGTTAAAAAGATGTATGTGTGTCAATTTTGATATAGTTATCATCGTGTAGACTATCAAATTGTTTGTAAAGCAAGTTATATATGCCGATACAAACATATATTAAGCTCGGGGTTTATGTTTGGGTTGAATGTTTTTGTTTCAAGATGGTGTTGATTATATGATAGAAGAAACTTGTGTACATTTAAATCAGGCCAGATTGTTGATTGAAGAACAATGACTATTGATTGTTATCGTGGTGCATTATTCATTATTAGGGATAAATCTTGAGCATGTTGATGTCCATGTTTTGTTTATCTTAAAAGGAAGAGATCAACGCTATGATATATAGTACTATTGAATGGGAAATGTTTTCATAAGTTATAAATTCACATACTATTATAGATAAAAGATTTCTGGGAAAATTAATAATTATTGAGACAACAAGTAGTTTTGTATACAATTGAGGAACAATGAATGCTGGTCTTCGAAGTGGATGGTTTTGGATTACTTTTGAAACATAGTTATGATTGTTGATTTATTTAATTTATTTTAAGAACAATATCCATATGATTCCCTTTCATTTTCTCACTTTTTCTCTCAATACAAATCCCCTCATGATCCCATATTCATTTTGCACACCCTGTTGTTAAAATTAAATTAAAATGTTGTATTACAGTGATTAAGAATAACACAGAGATAGATCACAACTGATATGATTTGGTTATTGTTTCACAGATGATTGTTTAATGAATTGTTGAGTTGTAATCATTTTCTTACTCCCTTTCATTTTCTCACCTTTTCGCTCAATACAATCCCCTCAGATATCCCAGAACCCTAATTCACCCCTTGCTCATTGACAAATATTAAATGAATTTTATGGATTGGATTGCATGGGTCTAATGTGATTGTTGAGACAAACTTTGTTTCATATTAAGAGATTGTCATGTATGGTTTATTTAAGAAGTCAATTGCTAATAAATGTTGCATACAGGATGAGCTTCTTTAGAAGAGGAAGTCATGGTATAAATAACAAGGTAGAGGAAATTGGAACAAACGGCCTAGAAGGCCCATATTTTCAATACATTTTGATGCAAATCCTCAAAAGTTAAAACAACTCTTTCAAGATGGATTTTTCAATTGGATTGGACAAGGGGTAGTCCAACCTAGACCAAAGAGGCCTCCCTTGCAACCCCATCCCGTCCCTGGTATCCTTGTGCTCCCTCATGTTTCATTGCAATCTGAAGTTCCTAAGAATTACAGATGGCAAGAGATTGTTCACCCAATAGTCTCCCAACATCGTGGATGGCCAAATTTGTCTCTACCTGCTCCTCCTCCACTTATTAACCCAAATGTCTAGATTTCCCCTACACACTCACTTGTATAGAACTCCCACACAAGAAAAAGGCTCAAAACCGAAGCCCACCAACTCCATGACAAAGGAAAAGCTATTGTTTCCCCCTCCTCTCCCTCAAGTGATTCGGCCAAATATGTTTCATCTTGGATGCACTTGAAAGATGATTGTTCTCATGTCATTAGTGAGATCAAGCCTCAAGTATCTACACAACCTAAGGCTAATTTAGAAAATTCAAAAGGGGATAGCAACAACAAAGGGAAAATTTCCTCTCAAAGTGGCAAATAGGTTTTTTTATTATACTTTATTATTGTTTTATTGAGAACATAGGACTGCTGAAGGTTTTGGAAAAAACACTATTTTTTTCGATATTTTGGATATTATATGTTTGGATATAATTTGAAATGTCATTTGATATTAAATTTTCAAATTGTGAGAAGGATTACAGAAGCCACAAGGAGGGATGTGTTTGATTGATTGACTAGTTATGTTTATTTTTGTTAAGAAACTAAAGGGACTCACAAGGGTTCCCACCTACTAGTTATTATTTATTAAAAGACCCTTATTATTAATAATTCTTCCACTAAACTAAAAGTTAGTTGAGTTTTAGTTAACTTAACTAAATGAAGTGGTTGAACTACTTCGACTAATTTGGAATGCATAAAATCCAAATGAGAAGGAAGAACAAGAGGAGAATAGAAGGAGAAAGCATACTAAGGTTTCCTCTTGAGTTTTATTGAGACAATTCAGTTTTCATTCATTCTTCAATTCATTAAAATCCTAATTCTCTTTTATGACAACAAGGTTCAAAGTTGAATCACATCATTCAGATAATTGTTTTAAGAGGTGTTGATCTATCTTTGATAGTCTATGTAGACTTGTATTTTTATGAATTAAATTTCATGACTGATAAAGGATATTTTGCAAAGTCAAGTGGGCAACTGTCTGTGGCAAGCTGATCCAGATTTTAAAGTTCATTTTTTACTTCCTGTCAGAGTCCTTTTGTATGGTTTTCATCAAGGATATCTAAGTTTGACTTTGGTCTAAAATCCCTCAGGAATTTTTGTAAAGATAACAATTCTTCTTATTTCTTGGAATGAAATAAGTGATTGTTATTCCGTCTCATCTATGTTAATATGTGACTTGGTATTTTTTCTTTTGTCTCCACATTTACCTTTGCATATATTATATTTAGAAAGTTATATAAAAATATTGAATTTTCATCAATCTTTTATTTTTAAAAATCAGCCTAAGCCCTTGTAACTAAGGGTTGGGAAACAATTTTTGAGGTTATAAACATAGAGTGATATTCCCGACTATCTTGCCTTATCCAAGCAAGATTCAAAAATTCTTGAGTAAGATAAAATTCATATCTTTTCCTCAACACACAACGCCATCAAAAGTATTCCCTCTATGCTACTTAAGAACTTTTCCATCAACAAATGCAACTCTATAACCCTTCTCATCCAATGTTTAAATCGATAGAAGGTTCTTCTTCAATCTAGGAACATAGATAACTTCCTTCATCTTCATTGGCTTTCCTGATACTAACTTGTAGGAGGCTTATCCTATTCCTTTGATCGGACACTGATAGTCATCTCCAAATTTAACCTTTTGCGGTGAATCCTTATGAGTAAGGTTAGAAAAGGAGTCTTTATAACCTTTCATGTGCTTGGAAGCACCACTATCCACCAGCCAAATGTCACTTCCATGAGTGACAATTCCTATAAGGGATGAGATACGACCATACTCCTCATCACTTGATTCATCTTCCTTTGCAACCTTCTTGGGTGGCTCATCATATTCAGGTGTATGAACATGATTCCTTTTACCTCCTTTCTTTTCCCTTGGTCTATGAATGAGGGAACAATTCCTAGCAATGTGTCTCATTTTCTGACAACATAAACATATGATATTTGGGTTATTTCTTCGGCCCTTCTGAAACTTATTGGGTGAGGAGGGTTCTTTCTTTCTCTTTCCTTTCCTGGTGTGGGTGGCTAGGGATTGATCATCATCTGTCATCTTCTCTTCTCTTTTTTTCGTCCTTACTTCTTCTTGGTTGCAATATTACCATAGACTATTGAACTTGGGTAGCTTCCTTCTTGAGCATATTCCTTGAATAAATGCAGCTCATGACCTTGGGAGGCCATTCAAGGGGGTCATCACCATTTCTTCTCCATTTATTGTATCACCAATGGATTCTATCTATTTCTTGATCTAGTTTACTCTTAAGAAGTAAGACTGGATGGTTTCTGAATTCTACATCCTTAGGTTCTTTAACTGAGTTCTCAAGGTCATTCTTTGGTTGATGTTGTTTCCTTCAAACAGTTGAGTTAAGGAATCCATCATTTATTTTGGAGTGGATAATGAAGATATGTTATGAATAAGATTTTCCTTAATGCAGTGTGCAATAATACTCTTTGCTTTGAACATATCCTTCTTGTGCTTTTCTTTAGCCTCATCTCCCTCTAGTTCTGAAACCTCTTCTTTAGTGAACTTCTCTAGATCATGTTATTATAGGAGGAGGGATACTCTGTGACTTCAGGTGTTACACATTATTTTGGTCACCCTGAATATGTCTATACAAGCATGTGTTCAGGCTCTCAAAATAATCTTTTTCATGAGGAAAATGACTGATTTCTTCCCCTATAAGGCATATTTTTAGAATGACACCACATGATGACAGTGGTATAGAGTGCGGAAATCCTTGATTTCCGCAAGATGCTCTATTCCTGACTCGCGGGGTTTTCACAGGTTTCTATATAGGAAGGGTGCGGCGATGTTTGAAGATAAGGAAAGGAAGAAGTTCAAGAAGTTTCTAGAAGGAGAATATTCTAGAATGTGAGGTGGCGTCCGTATCGTTGTGATCCTACTGGATTATTTGATTTGGTGGGATCATCCTCATCCTTTCAACCACTTCAATTTCTCCTGCATAATGATGGGTTTCTCATGGAAAGGGTTAAGCAAGATTGAGCAAAGAATTACTTAAAGAATAGGCTGAAGACTATGTGAAGGATCCTGTTATGACTGATGCTTGAGGCCTCGATTTGTCCATCAATCTTTTGTGGACCATCTTCATGCAAACTCGTAGCAAGTGTATGTGTGTGTTGGAACAAAGGACCATTGAAGGGGAACTTGCGACATCAAGGCAATTTGGTTGTATCTTCCACTTTTACTTAATGTGATACAGTGACATGTTTCTTTCCCATAAAATCATTAGTGTTTTATTACATGACTCCTTGATGACATGTTTAGGTTTCCATTGAATCTACAATTGTTTCTTTCACTTTGGTTGGTTTGTGTCACTGCAGATCTGATTTCACAAGAGAACCGGAGTGAAGCAGGGACAACAAAGATATAAGGAAGCAATATCTAAAAGTATGCCATCAATTCCTTCTTTGGTAGTAAATTCAATGATAGCAACTCAGGGAAAGCATCATGTACTGTCTTGTTTTGTTCTAGATCCAGGTGGATCTAGGGAGATTAGTTTATGTCTGCATTCACCAATTTATCCAATAACAAAATTGGAGACTCCACTGGGGGGATACGACTTGATTGTGGTTTTTTGTTGGCCATTTTCTTTTAACCTGTTCTTTTTACTTGAAGTCGGTCTCTGAACCTATGGGAGATCCATTCAGGCTCTCTGGATTTAAAAGTTCACTTAGATCCTTTACCCTCTTCTCAAAATTTCTTGATTTACAGACACTTCCGCATTATACCCTATACATATCCTGCGAAAACCTTCAATTTCCATGCCTTGGCTTTTTTCTTCAGTGTGAAATTTCTACACCCTATTTCTTTCTGGCCTATGGAAACTCTTAATTTCCACACTATAATGTGCTATTAGGTTGTGGCAGCACCTGTGAAATTTTTTGAGTTGGGTTTTAGCCTTTGTTAATGCCCAGTTTTTCTTTAATCAGCCGAGAGGGAATTTTAATGCTAGCCCTTGACTGTTTTTTGGAAGCTTAACTTGTTTTTGATTGGTTTCAGAGATCGAATGCCTCTCTTTTAGTCTTTTTCCAATTTTTGTCTTTGATTTTTATAGACAAGGGTATAATATCTGAGCTTCTATCTAAGTGCTTGTTCGATTAAAAGTCTTTGATTGAATTTAAAGTTTTGGATTGGTTACATGTTTTGGATTGCTTGATGATTGGGAAGTCATTTTTTCATTTGCATTTGAAGAAACACTTTCTTGTCATTTTTTACTTTTATCTTCATTGAAAGTTTTATTTGGGTGCTTGTTGAGTGTATATATTTTCTAGGATTACTTGTCCTTTATTTATCATGCCTCTGGTCTGGTATTAGAAAGGAAGAATTTGAATTCATTTATTATTTTGAGTAATCATACATAGGAAAGTTTATTTCATTCAAAATAAGAGAACATTGACGAACTTCATTGGTTATGGTTGTTTGCAATTGTGTTCATTTAAGAAAACAAAAGTATATTTCGTAGCTTACATCGTTCCAGAAATACCTTCTCCCTGCTGTAGATTGAGTTATTTGAACGAAAATTTGCATCATTCATTTCTATTTGCATATTATTGGGTCAAGGTCTCTCACAACATTGGTTTCATTCCTATCTCCCTCTTGAGTAACAAAAGCCTCTTAAAAACATTGCGAAATCTAAAACTTAATTAGTAACTTTTATTTTCTAGGGCTCTTTTACACCAACATTAGCTAGGCTAGAGCTTTGGAATAGGCTATGAGACACACTCTCCAAAGAACAAAACAAACAATAGCATCTTGTGATATGGAGTGTTTAATTCCATTTGCAACATTTTTTCCTGGGAAGCCCTTCTCACACAAGGGTCAAACCTGAGGTCGCATTGAGATTGGCAGAGTTACTCACCCTACTTTGTTGATCTCGGTGTAGAGATTGCGTGTATTATGGGGGTCACTTGAAGGTATACCCACAATGATGAGTGGAAGCCTCTCAAGTTGATTTCAGGCTAGATACCTTGCCCTTGCGCATGGATCAGACTGTCGATTGTTTCCCCATGCATCACTGTTTTTCTTGGTAGCCTTAGTTGCCTATCTTCTTAGGGTCTCACATGAGGTGACTGTGGAGGGGAAAGTCTTCACGGTACCTAGAATTGACATTGGCTAGACTCACTCGAGCTCCTTAGAGGGTATACCCACAATTATGTGTGGGAGCTTGCACCAAGGTGTAAGTCCATTAATCAGGTTGTCAACATAACTTTTCCACCTGCTCTATCCTAGCCCCTTATTGTCTTGACTTCGCGACATTGGATTTCATCACCAACTAATGACTTTGGAATAAGAAGGTTTTGTTTGCTTGGTCTGATTCCTAGATTTTGTTAGCGAGTGTTGTTTGTTTTCATAGTTGGCCATATATTTTTTTCGCAAAATATTTGGTTCAAACAACATTGACCCTCCATGTCGTTCACGTAGTATGCAAGGACTACCTCTGGAATATTCAAAAGTTTCCAAACCCTTGCTTCCTAACCCATCGGAGGGTTCTCCTCAATAGAGTGAGGTCTAGGACAACATACCATTCCAAGCAGAAATAAATGACTCTCTAAACGGTTTTTGAATTGTTTCTAATTCTCTAGACGCTTTTTGGATACCTCTTGGATACGAGAGATGTATTCTCCAACTCAATTCCTTTAGAGAACTTATTGTTGACACTTCTAGAATACCAATTGGACCTCTTACCGGCCCAGAAAGAAAGGATAATTTTTTGACCACTGACATATTTCAAATCCCGGATACAGTGCGAGACCTTTACGGCTCAGGGGCAGGTGTTGATATACCTGTCATCTCTGAACTACCTGATATGTCTACTACCTATACAATACCTATAGATCACTTTAATAGCACACAATGTTATCTTTTCATGGGTTCAGACACATAGTCCGTTGGTCCTAGCTTGACCATCCCTCTTCAAATGGCCCATTCCACAATGGTCCCACATGCTACGACCATTCCCACTGGGAATACGGTGGTTACCTAAGCTCCTATTGGTACACCACTTTCGTCTAGACTTGTCCCATATCTTCTTCATGGGTACCATGCTTTAAATACTTCTATGCCCATTCCTACCCAAGTTCCATCTAGAGCTTCTGGAATTTTTACTCCTCCTGGGTACAATGTTGCTTCCGGTTTCATTCTGACACCTTCCCAGGTCCCCTCTAGAGGGTCTTATCCGCATTTTATGTGAGGATTTGGACCAAGTGGATCCAATACAATTGGAGTCTCTACTCCATCATTCACTTATGGTTTTCAGATTCCTATTGGAAGAAAATATAACACTGGGGGAAAACTCAATTTGGAGGTCATAGACAAATTGGAACACCACCCCTTCTTCGAGGTTCTACCCCACCTTATGGATGGAACATTCCAAGATCATTAGCCCAATATTAGAACCTTATCATCCTATTAATTTCACAATCATCTAGGGGGAAACAAACTCAAGGTATATCTTTCATACCCCCTAGTTCGGGCAAGTCGTATCTCATTTCTTCCAATCCCATTTGGGGTTTGAACGTTCAATCTAGTGTCCCTTTCCAAGGGAAAATCCCTAATCAGTACAACCCTACGAGATACATGCCTCCACACTCACATCCGAATTTGTTAGGACCTTCACCTTATATGAAGACTACTTACGGTCCTACTGGTATACCGACGAGACTCCCTCCCCAAAGTCACCAATACCCTCATGTGAATAGACAATTACACTTTTTAGCCACTTTGGATCTACCTGACTTTTCTAGAATCTTGAATGACCCTATCCTACATTCTCCCACTGGCTAGTTATACCAGCCAAGCTACCATCCGACATTCCAAAATTTGATTGTAAATCAGGAGAGGATGCAAACAACCATGTCATGAATTTCCACCTTTGGTGTTCATCCAACTCTTTGATGGATGATTCCATTCGGTTATGAATCTTCCAACGAACTCTCACAGGTTCAGCTGTGAAGTGGTATATAGAATTACCACGAGGCTTCTTCATCAACTTTAATACCCTAGCCATGGATTTCCTTACACACTACCAGTTTCCAATCCATTATGAAATGGGAACCGATATTTTGAGTTCCTTCAAATAAAATAAGGCTAATCACATATCCGATCACATTCATGAGTGGAGATGAAGACGACGTTTGATCAAGATCGATCTTGCCGATCAGTTATTGGCAGAGTGGTTCATGAAATCATTTGTGAATAAAATACATTTCCATGGGTGGAGTGGTCACAGAAGAATAGGCGATCATTCGCACTCAGTACCTCGATATCGTTTATTCACAAACGATTACTCTTTATGACTTACTCCCTGACACACCTCGTCCTTCTACCATCACTACCTCAACTACCCCTACTACTTCTCATGTGGATGATGGTGTGATTGACACTTTTCATGCTCAACCTCAATCTACACAAGACTCTCCCACCAATCCCAAGCCTACTGCTTCTAATGTTCAAAATGCTCTGACTCCTACTCCTTCCACCATCAAAATATCTGAGGTGAACTCCATTCAATCTACCCCTGTCGAAAAAAATAAATCTAAAAATTAGAAGGGTAAGAATAAGGAGGATAAAAATAATCCACAATCTGAGAAAGCCAAAACGCAACCTACTAATGATAAGGATAAGCACAAACCTCAATACCCTTTCCTTATCTGTGGTGATGATCATTACACGAAATATTGTCCAAGACGGGTCGAGGTTACTAAGTTCCTTCAAGGGACCATGAAACCTCCCACACCTGTCATTTTGTCCCAAACTTTCCCTTCTCAACAACATCCCCAATTGGTCATTCACGACCAACCCTCTCCCTCCACTACTTCCTATGTACTTATGTGTACTGGTGATTCAAAAAAGAACGACGTTACACTTACCACTCGGGCCAAAGATTACTCTTCCTCAATAAAGAAAGTTGACGATATACCACCTTCGTTGGTTCAACTGTCTCCCTCAACTTCACCTTCCAATGGTCCTCTTCATCTCGAATGACCGAGTCTCAATACAATTCTTCTCCCTCCCCCAAACGATGTTGTTCAAAAGTCTTCCATTAATCCTCATGCATGTGTTGCTCAGAACTATAGTATTGTAGAAGATCTGGCGCAAGCACCTTCCACGATGTCAACTCTCTAAGTCCTTCAAAGTTGTCCCACTCAATGGAAGGCACTGTTAAAGGCTATTGGTAGAATTGACCCTACATATAAGAATTTGATCATTTTTGACCTGGAAGATCACATTCCAAGGCTACCTCCTCAACTCGCATTTCAGATACAAGTTGTTGTCGTAGAAAAGAAAATTTGTAGAACAGTTATTGACGAGGGTGCCTTGACATGCATAATGTTTGTTTCCTGTTGGAAATCCATTGGCTCTCCTCCCTTAACTGAATCACACAACATGCTCAAAGCCTTCAATGGCTTTGGCTTTAAACCCTACGATGTACTCCCCTTGTTTCCTATTACGTTAGAAGGAAAATCAATCAATGTTGAAGTTGAGGTCTTTGATGCACCTCTTGATTACAACCTCTTGCTTGGTCATAGCTGGATTGATTCCATGCGTGAAATTGTATCTATTCTTTTTCATGTAGTACATTTTCCACACCAGGGAAAAGTTGTTACAGTAGACCAACTAGCATTTTTTAACTCTGATGCTCGTACTAGAAACATACCCTTCATTTCAAAGTCACCCCCTGGGTATGAGAATGTTAGTGTGGGTCTACTAAAAGATTCAACTTTGATGGGTACGTTCCCGATCCCACCACCCGATGTTCCACCTCCTTTGGTTTCCTCGATCAACATGATTTCCACCTTCGTTTGTGAAACCCCGACATCTTCTGACCCGTGGATAGTACTCGAACCTGGTAATTATCTTTTCTATGGTGACCAGATGCCTTTAAGTCCAATTGAATCCACTTATCAAACCATTTAATTGACAAACCCTTCTGCCCCCTCTCTTGGTGATTCATCTCCTCATCCATTCCACATTATTTTTCCTTCAGACAAGATGATCATGTCGGTTATGTCCATGGAAGACACCCCATGGGATGATGGGCATCATCATTCCATCCTCTTCCTGGAGCAGCACACCTTAGAGAGTTACCAATGGATCTTGACTCCTTGGACCGTTGTTGTCATTTCTTCTGTTCCCGAGTCCACACACGATGTGTTATATGAAGGGAACTTGAGTAATATTTCACCCACCATACCCCTCGACATATCCATTAAACTTGGAGTTGTCGAAAATGTTCACATCGGAGCTTCATGTTCCACCAATGAGGTTGTCACATATAATTCCCTTTTTCAAGAGTTTCGTGACATCTTCGCATGGAGCTATGAAGAGATGTCGGGTATTGATCCCTATATTGTTGTACATGAAATGAAGAGGTACCTGGGTGTTAAACCCGTTTGACAGAGACTTCGCCCTGTCCACCCTCGTAAGGCAGCTGCTATCAAGCTTGAGGTCGAAAAACTTCTTAAAGATGGCTTTATTTATCCCCTGGCTTTAACTGATTGGGTATCCAATCTAGTTCCGGTTAATAAGAAACAAGGTGTGATCCGTGTCTATGTTCATTATAGGGATATCAACAAAGCTTGTTCCAAGGACAACTTTCCCACCCTCTTCGTTGACCAGATCGTCGATGATTGCACCGGGAGTGAAATATTCTCTTTAATGGACGGTTTCCCCCGATATAATCAAATTAACATCTTGCCCATGGATCAACACAAAAATGCTTTCATTTGTCCTTAGGGCACCTTTGCCTACCAGAAACTACCCTTCGGTTTAAAGAATGCCGGTGAGACTTTTCAACGTGCCATGTCTTATGCTTTTCATGATATCAAGAACATTGTAAAACCATATCTAGATGACCTACGGATGCATTCCATGCATCGTAGTGACCATCTGGAACACCTCCGATCCATTTTCCTTCGTTGTCGGTTCTATCATATACGCTTAAACCCACACAAATGTTTCTTCTGTGTGGAGTCCAACCGACTTCTGGGATTTATTGTATCTTGTCAAGGGATTAGGGTAGATCCTTTGAAGGTCAAGGTGATTCTCAATCTCCCTCCTTCCTCACTCTGCCAACTTCAAAGTTTGCAAGGGAAGGCAAACTTTTTACATCGTTTCATCCCAAACTACGTTGAATTAATGCTCGGATTTACTCAAATGATGAAGAAAGGTTCTAAGTTCGTATGGGATACCACTGCAAACAAAGCCTTTGAATCTTTGAAACTGACTTTAACCCATCCCCCACTACTTTTCCATCCTGATTATAGTCAAGATTAATTCCTTTATCTCGTTGCTTTAGACTCTACCATTGCCATGGTTCTAGTCCAAGAAGACGATTTACATGATGAACATGTCATTTATTATTTGAGTTGGAGTCTCATGACTACCGAAGCCAAATAATTACATGTTGAAAAATTGGCCTTGGCAGTTATTCAAGCTATCCAGTGTTTTCATCACTATATCCTATTATGAAAGACCACTTTAATTTATGATTGCAACTTTATGCAACACATTCTTATGCACCAATTGATAGGGGGGCAAATACTCCAAATGGATAGTGATTCTCCAGGAGTTTGACTTAGAGTTCGAACACACTAATTCTAAGAAATCCTTGGTTTTTTTTGAACTGATATGTGACCTTCCCTGCACTAAGACAAAAAATGTAGTAGATGATTCTTACCTGAAAAATCCCTTTTTCTAATCAGTTTTGATGACCTTTGGTATGGAGATATCATTATTTATCTCGAGACTTAGACTTTCCGGCTAGATCTATCTAGCATTGACCATCATCGTATACGTTACCAAGCCCGTCAGTATATTATCCTTGGTGACACTCTTTATTGCCATGGGTTTGACTTTGTTTTTCAATGATGTCTCACCTATGATGAGGCTAAGAAAGAATTGAATGAATGCCATTCTAGAGCATGTGGTGGTCACATGTCTGGGTATGCTACTACCCAAAAGATATTACGAGCAAGGTATTTTTGGCCTTCTTTATTCAAAGACTATAATATTGCCATCCAAAAATGCCATGCTTGTCAAACATACAACAACAAGATACGCTCTCATCCCACTCCTTTACACCCTGTATTTTCCATTGGAACTTTTGCAAAATGGGGCATTGATTTCATGACATGTAACCTTCACTCGGTCAAGGGGCATGGATACATCATCGTAGTAGTGGATTATTTCATGAAATGGGTCGAGGCGATGACTACATTAGATAATATTGGAAAAACTGCATCCCTATTCATATTCAATCATATCATCACATGATTCAGAATCCCGCAAGCTATCATCACCGATCACGGTAGCCATTTTCAAAATTTCATGATGTCTGAGCTTACCGAAAATTTGGGTCTTCGACATGAAAACTCAACCCCCTACTATCCACAGGCCAATGGCCAAGTTGAGGCGATAAACAAGGTTCTCATCACTATGCTTTGATGTATAATAGGAATTCACGAGACAAGTTGGCACACAATTTTGTTTTCATCATTGTGGGCCTATCGGACATCCGTGAAGTCTTCCATGGGATTTGCGCCTTTTCATCTAGTGCATGGTATCGAAGTTGTTCTGTCGATTGAATGTGAGATATTGTCATTGAAGCTAGCCGTTGAAATTCTCCCCAACACCTCTACCGAGGAAGAATGTCTATTGTATCTGATGCGATTAGATGAAACCCGTCGTGATGCCACCCTGGTTATTGAAACCCAGAAGAAACGCGTAAAATCCCAATACGACAAGCATGTCAAGACACATGTTTTCTTCGAAGGTGATCTAGTTCTTCTCTATGAACAAGATCATGATTTAATAGGGGCCAAAAAATTTGAGGCTATGTGGCGTGACCCTTATATCATCAAACGAGTTTTAGAGAAGGGAGCTTATGAGTTAGTGGATTATGATGGAATTCCTTTGAGTGAACCTAGAAATGGGCTTTACTTGAAGAAGTATTATGCCTAGACCATATTTGCATGAGTGCTTGTATTTTTACTGTATCATACTTTTCTGTGCTACTTTTTTGTGATTTTTGTTATTTGGTTTCAACCCCCAACTGCTTACCTTGCGTTGTGCTTGGTTTCCAGATGTTAGCGTATTAACTACCCTATATTGTCTTCGCCAATGGTGCTAGTCGTAGTACTCAGAACCTAGCTTCTGCTGCTTGGAAAATCTACACACCCACAAATGAACTTATCACTATGCAAGTTGTTTGCATTGGTCGTGCAACCAATAATATTGCAGACTATAGCGCAGTCATCGAATTGTTGATCGATGCTATTTCACTTGGGAATCAACAACTTGTTGTACGACTTGATTCACAGCTAGTAGTGCTACAGTTAAGTAACATCTATACTATCTGAGGCCCTACTTTGTTAGGGGTATATTTACAAATTCGCCTCTTGGAACGTTATTTTGATTATATTGAGTATCAACACATTCCTAGATGTCTAAATACATTAACCGATGCATTATCTAATTATGTTTTAGATAGAAATTTGAGACATTTATAAATCCAATCACACATCACATGTTGTATATAAAGAAAAGTAAGTCGGTAGAAGCCTCATGTATATATATAACGATAACAATGTTTTACAAAAAAGTGTTTTCCGTCCAAAGACCAAAATATCAAAATATGAATCCCATGGCTTCTACAAAATAGCATCATGGATGTTTCTCATGGTAACATACTACTTCCTGCGCTACCCTACGAATTAGTCAGATGAGTGAACCAGACACACCTACGATGTGGCACTGATAACACCTCATAATCTCATTGATCGGGATGTCCGTGATGTCTATTGTCAAACCCTCTAGATTCTGCTCGACTGCCTCGTAGTCGTCAACATCCCATCCTACTACTACAGCTGTTTCGCCTCATCTTTGAATGGGGGATGTACCCAGAGGCCAATGTGGCCCTACATCTGCATGGTCAAAATTTTTGATTAGTCATTGGATAGAGAGCATATATTAAAAAAAAAAACATCTTATATTCTAAAAATTCACAAAAACACCATAAAAACAAAAAACATTTCTTACCTAGGTCCCCCCATTGAAAACCTTTAGGTAGAACCAAATCGGGGTCGCCTCGAAATTAAAAACTGGCATAGGCGTAATCATCTATCATCAATATTTGAGGCCTCAACCAGTTAAGGAATGCATCGTTCTATTTGATAATGGGTCCCGCTACATGCCGATCCATGAGATCACACCACCTTTTCATCCTCGGATCCCATGGTGCTGATATACCCCACTCTACTTGCAGGCATAAATGAGGGACTCTTTCTAAAAATAAAGACACCAAAATAGATCCATACCCGAATTGCTTCAGGTCCCCATTCTTACCTTTGTTTAATTGTGTCTTCATACTGGAAATAAATTTGGAGGGCCATGTGCGGAGATGCACTTCCCACCATACGCGCAATGGTAAAAAGGATGGTTTGGAGAGTTAAATCCCGAACGCCTCTGATGAGTACCTTACCTTTGCGTCTTTTGGCCTCAGGTTTACAATATCGATAGATGTATTTGCTCATCAGTAGACCACCACCTCGACCTCCTATTAAGGTCACATGTGATCCACGACGGGCTAACCCCATCAAGAAGTAAATGTCTTTGATATCCAAGGAAATAACATGGACACCCACATGAAACACTTGCTGGTCTACATCCCACATGTGAACGAGGTATTCTAGTAACCTCAGCTGGGCTCTCATGCCCTGGATCTTAAATTTTTTTAACAATCCACACTATCGAAGGGCATTGATGGTTCCTGGATCATTCAAGGCCATGAAGTCATCATCCTCATGTTCCCGTTCTCTCCACTCACATATTTTGGAAATCAAATACCTAAATGGGGATGGGAAAAGGAAGTTAGCATCTTCAATCGTTGATTTTGAAATTCTTTTTGGGGCAAATGCATGTGTAAATTTTTGGGTTTTCGGCCACCGCAAACGAAGTTTTAGTATAGTGCAGGGTTTCCATATGTGAGCCACAGGGCACCTACGGAAATCATTAATTTCTGTAGTTCTTGATACTAGTCACCTGCGCGTGCTTACTGGCCAAAAAACTCATCCAAAAACTAGATTTTAACCAAAATAAATGAATTTCAATCCATTGAAAAAGAAGAGGATGATGAGCTTACCGTGTTGATGGAGACTGTTTACTAAATGGTAGCCTGTGCTTCTCACAATCGACAACCGACATATGAGGTAAAAATAGGGTTCCTAGACAAGTTTTGAATGAAATGCAAATGAAATAGCAATAAAAGGTTTAACCCCTATTTATCTCACTTTTTGTTTTTTCTAATAATATTTTATACTATTTTAATGCATTTTATCATAACCTAAAGGTCTAATGGTCCCGTGAGTCTTTTATTTTTCGCAGGTGGAAAGAATAAAGTCCTGAACAATGTAGTATGGATGTTTTTATTGGTTCACTTTTTTGTTTGTTACATATACCAATACTTTTTAGGGTTTTTAAGAAAAACCTCTAGCCTAGTCTTTGTTCGTTCTCGTTCTCAAAAATCAATGAAAACGCAACCAAGTATACTTTTGTCATTTTTTCGTACTCATTCTAGAAACATGAAAAGAGAAACCTATGGAGTATCCTTTAAGCTCTTTTCACACTCCACAAAAATGAAAAGATTGCCGAGCGACCTTGTTCTTTTCACGCTTGTAAAAGTATTTGAAGAAAACATTTGATGGGCGATAGTTTATCACCTTTTCAGTCTCATCGAATTACTTTATGAAAAAGGAACTAAGAGAGTTCTCTTTAACGTGTTTTTCAAACTCTATAAACATGAAAACCCCCCAAGTTTTCTATCTTTGGACTCGTTAAACAAACATCGAAAGACCCACATGGGACCGAACCACTCCTTCTTAGGGTTCGTCAAACATACTCCAAGGGACTCATCCGAAGGATGAGATTACATCAACAAGCATATGTTATCCTCCTATAGCTTGTGTAAAAATAAAGAGGTACTCGCCATAAATGGTGGGGGGGAATTTGGGAAAGAAATGTGTCTTTGTATCTGTGTTAGTGGCAGTTATAGTTTCTCTTGAACATGACACCCCCTTTCATCATTTGAATTCGGGTTGGGAAATCCATTTGTCTCTTGTTTGACCTTCTGCAAATCCATATCTTGG
>JZKD02S1139834.1:45971-58720 GCA_000966675.3 Picea glauca | reverse complement strand
GATTATCTTCCTGATGCAGAGGTCCTTTGCTTTCAGCCGTGTCTATACCCCATGAAGTATTTACACCCCAGAAGTATGTACACTCTTCCACGCGGGGGAGTGCAGAGGGGGGGTCCATCCCCCCGGCTGGGGGGTTCGGGGGCGAAGCCCCCGAAGCAAAAATTGCCTTATAAAAGTATATTTGTAATTTCATTGTAAATCTGGACCGTTCATTATAAGGTCGCAGATCTAACGGTAGAGATTATGTTAGTGTTTTTTTCCCTAGAAGGCAACTCTCTTTTATGAGGGAAATGTATTGTGGCTATGTACGAGGGTGAATATTGTATTCTGAGAGAGGTGACTGTGAAAGAAAGAAGAGGAAGTTACAACGGGTTTTGCTGTAGGTTGTATCCCTTCATTTACTGGATAATAATAAAAGGAAGGACCTGGCAATTTCTCTGGTGGACGTAGCCCACATTGGGTGAACCACGTAAATCTGTGTCTCTCTTGTATTGTGTGTCTTCTGTGTTTTTGTTTCTGCATTTTTTTTATTTTATTGCTCCGCAGTCCTGTTTTTCTAACACCAAAGACATGCATAATGAGTTCGAGATGTCATTTCTTGGAGAGTTGTCCTTTTTTTTGGGACTACAAATATGTCAAAGCAACACAGGTATCTTCATCTCTCAAACTAAGTATATCAGAGAAATGCTAAAAAGGTTTGTAATGGAATATTGCAAGCTAGTCAATACTCCTATGCAGACCAGTTGCAAGCTAAGTAAGGATGATGATTCAAAGGATGAAAACTAGAGACAATGCATATCAATGATTGACAATTTACTCTATGTGACATCTTATAGATTAGATGTGATGCAGGCAGTTGGATAGGTTGCAAGGTTTCAAGCAACACCAAAGGAATCACACGTTATGGTAGTGAAGAGGATATTCAAATATCTAAAAGGTATAGAAGAATTTGGATTATGGTATCGAAAAGGAAATGATCTATATCTTATTTCCTACACAAATGCAGATTGACAATGTAACATTGATGATAGAAGAAGTAGAAGTGGAGAAAATTTCTCCTTGGGTGAGTGTTTGGTATCTTGGTTAAGCAAGAAACAATATTTAGTATCTCTATCTACAACAAAAGTAGAGTATATTGCAACAAAAACATGTTGTACATAGGTAATATGGATGAAACAAACCTTGAAGGATATACAGGTTGAATATGATGAGACCATTATGATACTTTGAGATAATACCACTACCATTAGTATTTCAAAAAATCCAATGATGCATCCCAAGATGAAACACAATCTAATCAAGTTTTTCTTTCTATGGGAACAAGTATTAGAGAAGAACATCAGGGTCGAGTATGTTGGGACAAAAGAACAGATCAAAAATATCTTCACTAAATCGCTTCCAAGGGAATACTTTGAGTATCTTCGACATAAACTTGGAATAGTTTCTGCTCCATAGTGAATTTTGAATGTTTTTCATATATGTCATACATTTACACGAGGAAGCACCAATGATGAGAAAATGACAATTCAGAAAGGGGGAGCATCCCAAAGGACAATTCAAATAGGGGGAGCATCCCAAAGAAAATTTTAGATAGGGGGAGCAACCCAAAGGATATTTTAGACACGGGGATCATACCAAATGATAGTTTAGATAGGGGGAGCAACCCAAAAGGGAGGATACCCTTTTCCATTGATGTCAAAGGTGGAGAGAGTAATTAGAGGAATGGATGGAAATGAAGAGAAGGAATAGAGGCATGATTCTAGGGGGAGCAATGGTCACACGGGGAGCATGAGAATAAGTGTTTCCATGTCATCAACATTACATCAGATTGTAGAGTGTTTCCATCAATGCCAAAGGGGGGGATTGTTGATAGATTGGGTTGGTTGTCATTGATGTCAACCCGTGAAGAAAGTCCGATATCCCCATAGGTGTGGTTAAGGAACCCAACTTTGGATTGGGAATAATGACATGAATATCAATGAATTTCTAGGTAAGACTATCAAAGATATATAATACATGCCGTGTCATTTTCGATGATATGTGGTACATCACGTAGTTCCTCTCGGTTGAGGAGATATGGCTTAGTGAATTTGGAGGACCCTCATGAATGTTCTAGAAACCCCTAAAAAGTCAACAAAGAAGTCAATTATTCTAGAAGATCCTAGAAATTCATCAGGAAGTTTACTAGTCAAAGTGGTTTTAACTAGGAGTTAATCATGCGTAAAG
Source organism: Picea glauca (assembly GCA_000966675.3). NCBI lineage: Eukaryota > Viridiplantae > Streptophyta > Pinopsida > Pinales > Pinaceae > Picea > Picea glauca. The sequence continues at coordinate 56,494 of JZKD02S1139834.1, read as the reverse complement.
TTGCTGCAATAAGAAAATAATTAAAAATAAATTAGGTGCAACAAGAAGTTGTGACTTTACTAATTATGGAAAAAGAAGTTGCAAGTGGGTAAAGTAGTTGAAAGTGGGTTAGATCTAATAAGAGGGAAGTTGGGTAAAATAGTTAGAAGATGACCCCTAAAGGAAGGAACTTGGAGAGTATAAATAAGAGAGAAAGAGACTCCCATTTTCACCTATTGAGCACATTGAATATCTATCTTTTGAAAGGTTTATTGCTGGTACTCATTGATGCATCTGAAGTTGCGCAATTATAAGGTAGCGAAGGAACAATGAAGAAAAGGTTTCACAATTGCAGAAGGAAGCAAGAATATCATGAAAAAACTTGATTAGGGTCATCCCCGTGGGTCAAACAATAGACATCCAATGAGGCATCCTCGGGGTTCACCTATAACCTATCACGCGAGGCCCTATGGGATAGACGACTTTGTCATGCGAGGCCCTATCAGAAATGAAGGATGAGGCATGGTTCATATTGTAGAGGGTGAGGAGAGGCTACAAGAAAGTTAATAGTGGTTAGGTACAACAGATCTATCTACAGGATCAAAATGTATGTTACATGCTTGTGTGTAGTTGGATGTTGGTGTTTGTGTGAGATATGGTTATGGGAGATTGAGTATTTTCCCTGAAGGGACTATTGGTTGTATGGTACATACTATATGAGACATATCTACAGAGGTACAATGCTGGTATATTTGTCATTTTTCATTGGCACATTTTGTTGGGTATATTTTTGAGGCATATCTTGTATTTCTTGGCACATGTTTGAGGGATTTTGGTTGAGGTGTGTTGTTGAAGTTATTGGTACAATTTGAGGTTGCATAATAGTGAGATTTCGATGATTGGTTGATGTGAGGGTTCACTACACTTGGTTTATGATTGCTTGTATATGTATGGCACATGATTAGAGAGTCATAGTTGTACATGATTTGAGCTATACACTTGTGACAGTGGGTATGAAATCTATGTGATCTGATCTGATTGGTTGAGGAGATTATTGGTTTAGGTTGTTGGTACAAGTTGGTATAGGTTATTGGTACATGTTGCTACAAGTTTTTGTTCTAGGTTGTTGGTACAGGTTGGTATAGGTTATTTGTACAGGTTGTTACAAGTTGTTGATATAGGTTTATGGTATAGGTTTTATAGTGACATATTTCACAATGACAGAGAGACAGTGCTTGCATCAATTATTTGGCACTTATATTTTAGGGTGGTTGGACAGGGAAAGGATAAGTGGTTGTAGCCACCTTTCGGTTGTAGTCGGAGAACATGTTAGGGTCCTAACCCACACATAGGTAGAACAATATATTTGAATGTAATAAAGGTCAATATTAATAAGGCCTTACAATAAAATAAAATAAGTCGAATGTAAGAAGATCTAATAGAAGCTTCCACTTCTAGAAGGATCTTCCTCTAGATGCTTCTTTTGATAGACATATTTAGTATAAATAGGAGTCGAGGGTATGACAACCCTATCTTGGATATTATTGTAATAGATCTCTACTCGACTGGAGGTTTCCCCCTCGAAGAGGCCCATGAACATTGCTCTCAGAATCAAAGTGTTATTTCTGTTGTTATTCTTATATCATTTCAGTGTTATTGTGGTGATTGTTCTAGTTATATTGTTGTTATTCTCCATTTCTAGAATTTTATTTATGTTCTTCATACTTTTTATATCTAGTATATTACAAGTGGTATTAGAGCACTTTCCTCGGCAAGAATTGTGGGTTAAATTTTTTTCAGGGTAGAGACGTATTCTGACGTCTTTAAGCCACAGAGATCTGTTGTTACACGCATAAACCCATGGTTGAGGGATTCATACATGCAGGAAATACAAGTGGTACTTAAGATCACATCTATTAGACACCTTTGTAACCCCTGTTGGTACCCCTTTGAGTGGTAGCGCATCAGACAACACATGTGTATGTATCGGACTAGATTTCCTGAAGCCCTCTTTAGATAAACTGATTGGCCACTTGAATGCTATAGTGCCACAGAGAACCACACTCGAGAAGATACTCTCTAGTACCTGGGTAGTCAAGTAGTACGACTAAGGGCATGGTCTAGCCTCCTTAGTTAGTTCCTTGAGATATTGGGCCGAGTACTACTGTTGGACCCTGCATGTATATCAGAGAGCTATAGAACAGGGCAAACCCTTGTCTGTAGAACCCTTGAATACCTAACCCTGGGGGACAAAAACATAAAAAATTTAAAATATACAAGATCTATTACTGCGCAACTGTGTTCAGGTTGCCAAATCACTACACACTTCTTCCTGGTTAAGCATTTGGGCATTTCATCACTGCAGTATTCGTCAGACCGGAGTATAACTCCGTAGGTGTTAAAAAAGAAAAAGAAAAAGTTTGGAAATTGTTTAACCATTATTTGAGACCTATATCATTGGATTCATCTCTTCTCCCTTATCACATTCATACATATCATTTTTCAAAAAAAAATTTGACCCCACCCACCCCATTTTGGTTCCGTCGTCATTATGGCCCATAGTCGTAGCCAAGACTTGGAAGCTCGCTTCACTACCTTGCAATATAATCTCACCGAGACCCAACAAGAAGTGAAACAACTCAGTGCTAACGTTGCCGCCATCAATACAACCATGCAGTCCTCAATGGAGGAAATCAAACGAGACCTGACCACCAAGATTGAATCTGTCTTTTTTACGCTCTGCACTAAGCTGCATATCCCTACAAATAACCCTTTATCTGACCCACCTCCACATACTGAATATGAAAATTCCTCTCATTCCCATAACTTTCAACGTGACCTACGCTTTCCACGGGTGGATGTGACCAAATTTGATGGCTCGGATCCCACTGGTTGGGTAACCCAAATGGAACATTATTTCTCTTTATACGACATTACAAATGACTTGGCCAAACTTCGGTATGATTTCCTCCATCTAGATCAAGAACGTTGGCAATAGTGGCAATGGAGAAAAACTTCTCGTCAAGGGTATATTGCTTGGACACACTGTGTGGCATAGCTTTATGAATGCTTTGACACTGACACCAACCATTTGGGTCATTTGACAAAGTTGAAAAAATTAGGAACAGTGGAAGACTTTATATCTTCTTTTGAGTGCCTGGATTTTCGAACAGAGGGCATGTCTGATGCCTTTTTCTAAGAGTGTTTTATCAGTGGCCTCAAGGATGAGATTCAGGCCCATGTCCTCATGGCTTGACATTAGAGTTGGGTAGAAGCTACTAAAAGAGCTAAAGAATCACAACAAGTTGTATCTTCTCAAAACCGAAAACCCTCCTTTATCCCTCGCACTAAACAAGTAAATCCCACTACTCCCTCCGCTCCACTAAAGATCCAAAAATTGACTAGGGTTGAAATGGTTAAATGCCAACTCAAAGGCCTTTGTTATAATTGTGATGACAAATATTTCCTGGGCCACAAGTGTAAGAAACAAAATCTTTTTATGGCCATCTCGAAGGATATTTCGAAAGAGGAGGTTGAAACTCCCCTTGTGTCTGAGTGTTGGCCCTTGTCCAAGTTTTGGGAGTTTCTTGGTCATGTTGACCTATTTTGGGACTTCGACAACTTATCGAAGGAGGAGCACAAGTCAAAGCAGAGATCACGGGATCTTGACCCCCTTTTGGGCCTCTTTTTGGGTTTTGGGGAATATGTAATGGGAATGGGATGTCAGCCCATGGGTTTACCCATGTTTAGTGCCATTTTGTAATGTATATATAGAAGGATAGGAAATGTAGAAAGAGGTCATTGTGCTAAGTGATAAAGGAATGGCTAAGTTCTAGATCTATGTGATCAAAGGATTTTAGGTGCTATGTTCATTCTGTGTAAGAATTATAGGGCTGAGTGCAAGTAGTTATAGAAGGATTAGTGCTAAGACCCAACTCAAGGAAGAAGGATCTAACGAGCTGCGCATATCTTCTGTCCTGTGCAGAGTAAGGTTCTTGAGGCTCTGTGCTTGTAACTGATTGATCGAAGAATATAAAGAAGAAGAGTTGGTGGACGTAGCCCCAGGGTGGGGGTGAACCACGTAAACCCTATGTGATGTGCTTTGTGCTTTGTCTTGATGTATTTACATATTATATGCGAAAAGCTCTGATATGTTTAGATAGATCTATTCATGTTTGGTGCTTATTATATATGAGAATGTTAGATCTGATCTACATATTAATGCTTAGTGCTTGATATTCTCATTCTGATCCATTTGTATATGCTAAGTGTTTGAATACTGTAGATTAGTGTGAATGCAACAAAGATCTGTCTTATAAGTGAAGTGGTTATTGACTGTATATTGAGGAACTAATGGTGCTAAGTGCTTTATTAAGTAGTATAATCAAATATTTTAGTCCCAGCTAAGGTTGCAGACACTTGAGTCCTACAACCACCCCTGCCTCTACCTCGAGTGAGACTTCATCTGCTTCGCAGGTGTTTCCAAAAGGGCAGGTAGTTAGGGCTTTGTTGGAGCGTTGTTGTAGCGTTGAAACCCAGGTATGCCCCTGTGCCAACAAATGGTTCCATTGTTGGGACATGAAACTGTGATTGTTGGGAACTGAGAAAGAGGAAGTTTTGTGCAAAGATTCATCCTGAAATTGTGGAAGCTTTGTGTGTAGATATGTGCCCTAGTGTGCAGTATTATAATTGATCTATAAAGCTATGTGTTAAAGAGAGAAGGTTAGATCTGAAGAAAAGAAGCAAGATCTAAACGCTTTGTTCTGTAAGAAAGGTAAAAGTGGAAATTTCTGACTAAAAGAGGTAAGATCTGCAAGCTCTGTGCTCTGATAAAGATAAGAATAATTAAAAGTTTTAAGATCTAGAACTTTGTGCCCTATAGAAGTAAGATAAGTGGAAATTTTGTTTCTAGAATATGGATCTAGGTTTGTTTAATAGAGTCTATCCTAGTTTGAAATCTAGGTCATTAATAGATGAAAGAAGATTCGATATGAGTAGATTTGATAAGAATAGTGAAAGATATATTATACCTATGCAAAGAAAGAATGTTTGGACTAACAAATGGATGCAGGATCCTAGAAAGAATTTGTTGCAGGTTAGCTCCCATGATCCTAGTGCGTAGTACATAAGAAAATGGGGATCATTTAAAAGGAAGAGAGGATTAACCCTCTGTTACAGTTGTAGAAGGCTGAGACATCTTGCTAAGGAATGCCCTGGTGGAAGACCTAGTTGTCTTTGTTGTAAAGCTCTAGACCATGAAGTATTGGAATGCCCTAGAATGATTGCTAAGGTTGAAAGAATGAACCTGAATCAAGAAAACCCTAAGGAAGATCCAGAACCTACGAACGAACCTTAGAAAGAGTCAGAGAAAGCATTGCTACAGATGAAATAAACCCTAAAGGACCACCAACATGTCATCTTATCATAGATCTTCAAAGAAAAGGAATGCATCGAAGCAAGAATAGGAGACTTCAACATTAACTGTGTTCTAGATGAGGAAACACAGATGAATATTATGCCAGAGAGAACCTGGGAAGATATAAGAAGGCCTGCTATGATCCCTTCACTAGGAGGAATATATTTATTCAGAGGAAAGCTATTAAACCTATGTGGAAGGCTCGCTTGGATACCTATGAATGTCAATGGAACTTTGATAGAAGAAGACTTTGAGATTATTAAATTTGTTGAATACAATGCCCCGTTTACCATGCTAATAGGAAAAACTTGGATTGATAGAGATCAAGCGAGACGAAAGGAAGAAGAATAAGTTTTGGAACAGAAGAAGCAAGAGTTAAAAGACCTTATGACCAGAAGGATCGCGCACTTGATTAAAGAACAGGAGAGCAGATCACAGATATTTAATGCTAGCAACCCGGATGTCAAAGATAAGAGAACACTAGAGTATCCTTAGAAGATTGAATTACCTATCCCAGACAAAGAAGAAGTATTATCCAGGAACCCTAGGAAAGCATTTCAACAGCGCGAAGTAACTAAGACCAAAGAAGATAAGAATTAGAATGAGAAAAGCATTACCAAGATGAAACTCACTAGAAAGAAGGCTAGAAAGTTAAGAAAAAAGAGGTCTAATACTGAAAGGTTATAGTAGGTTCTAGAGGAGACCTCGCAGAAAGAAAAATTGCAGAATTGGAGCTTTGTCGAGATATCATAACTGCAACACATGACACTTTTCCATGACGAATAAATATATCCGTTGGGGATATTATAACCGTTTGACTGATGCTTCAAATGGGAAGAAAATCAATGAAGGTTCATCATTAGACTGTTGGACCATGCCATAATGGATCTAACGGGATTTAATGGAGGCTCATATCCGTTGCAAGCCAACCATTGTCGAATTACCTATTTAGCTCGTCGCACCATGCACCGAGAACACTATTGCCAATCGAGAATTTGAGCCCATAGACTAAGGCGAGTTTATACAGTGATCATTGTGCTCTCGTTCTCTATCTCATTATCGTGTCTGAGTTGTTCCCCGATCCCACGAACTTTTTACCTCGAGTGTGTATGTCAGAAGCATTGAGTGCTGCAGAGAAATCCGCTGAGGAAGTTTTGATTGACTTGATGACAGAGAGAGTCATGTCAAAGAGAGGAGTGTCTACAGGTGTACAAGCATCATCAACGAGAGGAATGTAGGCCTCTCCATCCACTGCTCGAGCCAGACCATCCCGGCCAGCTAATGAGAAAAGAACGAAGCACAGAGATGATATCACGAATGCTAAGATGATTCCAAGAATTCTACCTACTTATCTACCCCCTCTGAGTGGTGCAATAAATTGAGACAGTGTGCCTCGAGATTTTGAATACGAATTGGTCACTTCTTACCTTCCGAAGGGGATACACATAGTGCACTCAGATCAGGATAAGATTGTAGTGTTTAATTTTAGTGACTTCAACCTCGGTGACAGGAAATTGTACAATATGCTAGCCCCATACAAGTATCTGACTAGAACCAAGGGGAATAATTCAAAGATCGTTCCCCAATAATGGACTATGAACCTCACGCAGTCCACACTGATTAATGTAATGAAGATTCCTCACTTCGGGAGGCATCAAGAAGTGAATGTGTGCGTCAAGTTGTTGATGTTCTGCTATCATGGAGGATACTTATGGTTGAACCATTGCATCACAATGGATCGGACTTTGATTAATTGGATATCAGGGCTTAGCATGCAAGGCCCTGACCCACAAGATTTCTACCCTAGAAATATCGCATATCACACTCTCGCCCATAGAATAAAGGATACTTATGACGATGTAGAGAAGGGAACACGAGGCTACAAGGTAGCCTCTATCCAGAGTGGCGCAATGCGCCTTTCCTGTCAGCTGATCACAGGCAAGCTAGTTCACAAGAACTGACCGACCCAAGTAATTAGATTCATAGTCGACTTCGCAAGGAAGTGCACGGAGGGACTACAGATGAATTGGGTGAAGTACCTTGTGAACTATCTAGAAATAGATTGCAGGGAAGTGCAAGATTAGAGATACGAATTCCACTTCAGCTGACTTCTTATCCTGATCACTTTCATCACATGGGAGATGCTGGAAGGTGAAACTTTCTTGGACACCAAGCCATATGAACCTGTGGCCACAAATTTCAGTACGTTGTGGTACTCCAATGACATGAACAAGCAGTGGCAATCAAATGTCATCTTCCACACATATTATAACCAGTTGAAGGTAGCCATACAGGCCATGCCTCTCATAACCCCAAACACACTTCACAGGTTTAGATCCTTAATGCAATTCAGTGCGGACCATCATTTCATATATATAACTGCGTGTGTTGATGAGCATAAATAACATCTACAGTCATACTACAAGTTAACAGAGGATGACTTGGAGGAAATTACCAAGGAATGGTTGGCAGACCTCCTTGTTCCAGTGGACCCCGCAGAGATGTCTGATGTTGACAACCCCGAAACTGTGTCGGATACAGCTAGACCTAGAAATATAAAGAAGACCAAAGAGGTACACAATTTAGACAGTGCATCCGTAAAGACCGCGTCCATATCAACAGAGCAAGGAGGTGATGGAACAGAAGTCAAATAGAAGAAATGTGAGGTTACACTGCCAAGAGATGAGGAGGATCCCTCGAAGAAAAGGATGGTTTCCCCTCCGAAACCTTCTTTAAGGAAGAAAATAAAAGTAACCAGAACCAATTTTTAGACCACCCTCACCTCAGATGAATTCGACTTCATCATCGCAACACTGAATGATGCTTCGCTAGAGATAGCAGAGAAGCAAGAAGATAAGAAAGAGGAAGTATTCAGTTGGATTAAGGATAAGCTCCAAGGAGTGTAGCAGGCACTACAGTCCAGCCACATAGTATCCACTGCGCCCCTGACAGTTGGAACACTAGAAGTAGGTGATGAGCCCACTCAATTACATTGGATCGCTGATACTGTTGAAGCTTTCCTTCGACGAGCTCAGGGAGAGACAACACAAGCCACCCAGGCTTTAGCGCAAGTATAGAAAAACCTTGAGGAGAAATGAAGTGTTGCAGAACAAGAAAATATTTCTCTACAAGCGAAATGGGATGAAGAAAAAGTAGAGCTACAACAAAGCAAGGAACATTTGTTGGCCGAGCAACTTGAATTTAAGGAAAGGGTCAACAAACCACTTCACTCTATGACAGTCATCGAAGTACAGACCGAGGAACAAGTTCCACAGTAGGTGGCACAACTAGAAGAGGTAATCTAGAAGCTACAACAATGCATCACTGACTTAGAACTTTGCATAGTACTTGAAACCCCACAGGAGATAAGGAACCAAAGAGAAGTAGTTTCCCACAACGCAGTTGACAGATTAAAATCTCTTGCCTTGGAGTGCAAGAAACTCAATAACCGTAGTGCCCAGAATTATGAAAGTCTCACTGAAAATACAGAATTGTAGACACTGGAGTCGTAGCTCCAAGAAGTGAAGTAGAACACATATACACTACAGTCGCAGCTGAAGGCCCTGTCAGCTATAGAAAGGATGAAGAGATCTCAAGAAAAATGCATAACTCAACATCAGATCCATATGATTCAAATCAAAGTGATGGAAGTCACTCAATGACTTCAACCTATGAAAGACAAGGCATGTATGTTGTTTACATAGGTCGAAAGCCAAGGAGCAGAGCTAGAAAAGGTTGTCCTCATAACAACACAACGCCTAGAAGGTCTAGTGAACGATGCAGTGATCCAAGAGTTCACCGAACAAGAGGCCACAACAAAGCATCAAGTCGAAGCAGCTCAAGGTGTTTGAGGCAGAACTACTCAAACCTAAGTGACTTGGGATGAGTCATAGGTGAGTGTCGGGGGCTTGTTGGCCCTTGACCAAGTTTTTTGAGTTTCTTGGTCATGTTGACCTATTTTGGGACTTCGACATCCTGTCGAAGGAGGAGCACAAGTCGAAGCAGAGATCACAGGATCTCAGCCCCCTTTTTGGGTTTTTTGGAATATGTAATGAGAATGGGATGTCGACCCATGGGTTTACCCATGTTTAGGCCATTTTTTAATGTATATATAGAAGGATAGACAATGTAGAAAGAGGGCGGTGTGCTAAGTGCTAAAGGAATGGATAAGTGCTAGATCTATGTGATAAAAGGATTGTAAGTGCTATGTGCATTATGTGTAAGACTTGTAGGGCTGAGTGCAAGTAATTATAGAAGGCTTAGTTCTTAGATCCAGCTCGAGGAAGAAGGATCTAGCGAGTTGTGCAGATCTTCTTTCCTATGCGGAGTAAGGGTTTTGAGGTTGTGCTTGTAACCGATTGATCGAAGAATATAAAGAAGAAGAGTTGGTGGATGTATCCCCAAGGTGGGGGTGAACCACGTAAACCCTGTGTGATGTTCTTTGTGATTTGTCTTGATGTATTTACATATTATATGTGGAACGCTCTGATATGTTTAGATAGATCTATTCATGCTTGGTGCTTATTTTATGTGAGAATGTTAGATCTGATCTAGATATTCATTCTTAGTGCTTGATATGCTCATTTTGATCCATTTGTATATGTTAAGTGCTTGAATATTGTAGATTAGTGTGAATGCTACAAAGCTCTGTCTTATAAGAGAAGTGGTTATTGACTGTATATTGAGGAACTAATGGTGCTAAGTGCTTTATTAAGTAGTATAATCACATATCTATGTCCCAGCTAAGGTTGCAGACACTTGAGTCCTACAACCACTCTTGCCTCTACCTCAAGTGAGACTTCATTTGCTTCCCATGTGTTGTCGAAATGGCTGGTAGTTAGGGCTTTGTTGGTGTATTGTTGTAGCGTTGAACCCTGGTTCTGCACCTGTGCCAACATTGAGTCACCTGAAACCACTGACATCACCCCTCCCTCAGACCCTTCCGAAGTAGAACCGTTCATGTCCCTAAATGCTCTCATTGGCTTCTCTGCTCCCCAAACCCTCAACATAAACGGCTACATCAAGCATAGGAAGGTCATAATTTTGGTTAATAGTAGAAGTACCCATAATTTTATTCATCGCTGCATTGCCCAAGAAACTCATTGCTACATCCATGCAATCAATAATT
>JZKD02S1139834.1:31845-45589 GCA_000966675.3 Picea glauca | reverse complement strand
TTCCAAATCATGATTGCCAATGGTGGCTCCATGAAATGTGGAGGGCGTTGTGAAAATGTGTGTCTCCAAATTGGTGACTACCACCTGAAATCTCATATGTTTTCTATCGACATGGACGGTTGTGACATTGTGTTGGGTGCAGACTGGCTAAGGACTTTGGGTCCCATTTTCATGGATTTTAAGGAATTAACCATGCAATTTGAAGAGGAGGGAGAACAATATAAGTTCAAAGGCATCACTGTCGGTTCACCTGAGATCATTAGTTCCCATTTCATGGAAAAGATGCTCAAAAAAGGCCATTCTGGTGTTATTGCCCAACTCCATGCCATACAAGCAACAAAGACACCCTTGGTGTTGCAAGACCTCCAATCCATCCTTTCTAAAAATCAAGTGGTCTTTTCCACTCCCCAGGGACTCCCTCCTTCCCGTGGTGTTCATGATCATTCCATTCCCCTTGTACCAAGAATCCTTCCTCCCAATATCCGTCTGTATCATCACCCCTTTTTCCAAAAAAATGAAATTGAGAAAATGGTCCAGGAAATCCTTAACGTAGGTGTTATCCACCCTAGTACGAGCCCCTACTCTTCTCCGGTGGTCATGGTCATGAAGAAATAAGGTTCTTGGAAAATGTGTCCTGACTTTCGTGCCCTCAACAAACTTACCATTAAAGACAAATTTCCCATTCATGTCATTGATGACCTCTTGGATGAATTGAGTGGTGCCCAGTTCTTTACTAAAATTGATCTTCATTCTGGCTACCACCAGATACGTATGAAAGAGGCAGACATTCCCAAGGCTACCTTTATAAATCATGAGGGACACTATGATTTTTTGGTCATGCCCTTTGTCTTGTGTAATTCCCCCTCCACCTTCTAAAGCCTCATGAATCATGTCTTTCATCCTTTTCTCTGTCATTTTGTCTTAGTTTTCTTTGATGATATCCTCATCTATAGAAAAACCTGGACAAACCATCTTTCTCATGTGGATCGAGTTCTCCATCTACTCTCTCAGCACCAACTTTTCCTGAAACAGTCTAAATGTGCTTTTGGCACCTCATAAGTCAAGTGTTTGTCTCATCTGGTTGGCAAGGATGACGTCAGGGTGGATCCTAAAAAAATTGAAGCTATGCAAGACTGGCCTCACCCAAAGACTCTCAAAATCTTGCATGGATTTCTGGGCTTAACAGGTTATTATTGCAAGTTTGTTAAGATTTATGGAAAGATTGCAGCACCTCTCACTGCACTCCTCAAAAAGAACTCTTTCACTTGGACTCCAGCAACTACTCAAGATTTTCAAACCTTGAAGATGGCCATATGCACCACTCCAATATTGGCCCTTCCTAATTTCACAAAGGCCTTTGTCTTGGTATGTGATGCTTCAGGGAAAGGAATTGGTGCTATCCTTATGCAAGAGGGTCAGTCGTTAGCCTTTACCAACAAGCAATTGGTGCCCTTATCTATTGGGGAAATGCTTTTAAATTAAGACATACCATCAAAGCCTCAAGTATTTTCTGGAACAACACATTTACTCCCCGGAGCAACAAAAATGGGTGACTAAGCTATTTGGATATGATTATGAGATCATTTACAAGAAAGGAAAAGACAATGTGGCTGCTGATGCACTTTCCCAAAAATATGAAGATGACGGATCCCTTTTTTCTCTTTCCTTCATTGTACCAAATTGGCTCCAAGCCGTTCGCCAGGAATGGCTACACGATCCCAAAAAATTGCATCTAATCCAACAATTGCAGTCCAATGCTTCAACTTCCCCAGGGTACTCTTGGCTCCATGATGAGCTTCAATACAAAGTCCGTTTGTATTTAAGTAAACAATCAAAAATTAAATCCACAGTACTTTCTAATCTTTATGCTACACCCACAGCTGGGCAGTCCGAGTTTACCAAAACCTATGACAGGGTCAAACGTTCCTTTTTCTGGGAAGGTATGAAACAAAACATTCATAATTTTGTCACTGAATGTGATGTGTGTCAACGCAACAAGGAAGAAACAATCAAATCTCCAGGCACACTACAACCGCTTCCGATTCCACCTGCTATTTGGAGGGAAATATCTATGGATTTTATTACATGCTTACCCAAATCGGGAAATAAATCAGTCATCATGCTGGTTGTTGATTGCCTTTCCAAGTATGCTTATTTCTGTGCTCTTCAACACCCATTTACAGCATCCACGATGGCTCAACTTTTCATGGATTGGGTCTTCAAGCTTCATGGCATGCTGCATTCTATTGTTTCAGATCGCGACCCAATTTTCACCAACAATTTCTGGCAAGAACTGTTCATGATACAAGGAATCCAATTGCATCTCAACATAACTTATCATCCCAGACTAATGGTCAAATGGAAGTTGTCAACAAGTGTTTGGAAACATATTTGAGGTGTTTTGCATTGGAAAAGCAAAATTAGTGGGCTCAATGGTTACCCCTAGCTGAATGGTGGTACAACACTTTATACCATACAACTACATGCATGACTCCTTTTGAAGCGATATATGGACACAATCCACCTTCAGTTCTCTCATACTTACTAGGTGTCTCTAAGGTCCAGGTGGTTGACCAAATGCTTATAGTTCGAGAGGATATTCTTCGTACCCTCAAAGAGAATTCGGTCATGGCACAAAATCACTTGAAGAAACAAGTAGATCAAGGTGACTCCGAATGTCAATTTGCAGAAGTGGATTAGGTGTTTCTTCGACTGCAACCTTACAAGAAAAATTCCCTCAAGGCCGAGCATTGTCAAAAGCTAGCTCCCAAGTTTTATGGTCCTTATACCATTCTCAAGCATGTGGGACATGTGGCCTATCAGTTAGATTTTCCCGATGATTCTAAGCTACATCTTGTTTTTCATGTTTCATGCTTAAAGAAGGTGATTGGAACTAAGTGCCAAATTCAAACCAACCTTCCCGAGTTATATGAAGAAGGATCCATATGGATACAACCACAAGAAGTTTTGGACCAACGTGAGCGTCGCCTGTGTTAGAGAACCATGAAGGAAGTGTTAGTCTAGTGGAAAGATACAACTCCAACAGATGCCACTTGGGAACCAACTACCATTCTGCAACAGTTTCTACATCTCAAGCCTTGAGGACAAGGTTGTTTTTAAGGTGGAGGACATGTTAGGGTCCTAACACGCACATAGGTAGAACAATATATTCGAATGTAATAAAGGTCAATATTAATAAGGCCTTACAATAAAATAGAATAAGTCAAATGTAAGAAGACCTAATAGAAGCTTATGATTCTAGAAGGATCTTCCTCTAGATGCTTCTTTTGATAGACATATTTAGTATAAATAGGAGTCAAGGGTATGAGAACCCTAGCTTGGATATTATTGTAATAGAGATTTGCTCGACTGGAGGTTGCCCCCTTGAAGAGGCCCGTGAACATTTCTCTCAGAATCAAAGTGTTATTTTTGTTGTTATTCTTATATCATTTCAGTGTTATTGTGGTGATTGTTTTGGTTATATTGTTGTTGTTCTACCATTTCTAGCATTTTATTTCTGTTCTGCATACTTTTTATATCTGGTATATTACATAACATAGGGGGTTGTAGCCTCCTTTTAGTTGGATCCAGAGAATCAATGAGTTGTAGATTCCTTCAGGTTGAAGCAAGAGAAACCAGGGGGTTGTAGCGTACTTCCAGTTGTAGCTGGAAACCAAGGAAGTTGGTGCTTCCTATTAATGTACTTCTTTTGAAAATATAATAAAATCATTGTTTGGTTTTCTCCCGCATTATGTTTCCATGTAAAAATTTGGTGTATTGTGTTTATGTGTGGTTTCTTTTTGTTCACTACTTATGTATAATGCTCATATGGAATTTTATTGATAATTTTATCATAAAGTAAATAATACACATTGTGGTTAAAAAAGATTAAAAGTACTAATATTGATTCAACCCCCCTCTCAGTATTCCAACAATTGATTCATACATGATATTATTGGATGAGCAACAAATGTGAAATGACATGATATGATTAGAGGGGTAATCTTTAGCATGACCCTCGAACTTAGAGATATTAGAGGATAACTTGGTCATCATGGCTAGCCAAGTAGTGTTATGTTGAATAACATCATTGATGAGTTTAGTTAAATATGTGATATTCAACCCCAACATATAAGGTAAAGTGGTTTGGGTTTTCATTTGAGCTTGATTGGAGTTGTATTAGTTCCCACCATGATGTGAACCAATTTCATAGTTAGGGTAGATGAAGTTAAACTAATCTATGGGAGACTAACTTTTGGACCCCCTAAACTATATGGTGTCAAAAGGGATGAGTGTTTTGAATCTGAAGAGAATTAATTTTTTGAATTTCAATATAATGACCCTATAGAAGGGATATTGTTATTAACTCTAACTCATTCAACGTGAGATAATACACAACCAAGAATTCTCAAGGGGGGTAGGAATTGAAGTCTATGATATAGTCTCCTTGAGAGAACAATGGTTCCTAAGTGTCAGTATCTCTTAGAAAAAACAATTAATCTATCAAATAACTAGAGTCACGAAATAAAACAATCAAGCAAGAAGTGATCAAGAAAAAATATTGTGTACACAATTGGTGCAACAAGTGGTTTTAAGTGTGTTTGAATCAAAATGTGGATGTCCTAATTGAATATTCCATCTTAAAAAATAAAGATTCTAGCCAAAACTAAAAGCACTCAAACAAGCCTATTCTATGACTCTTCCAAATCCTTTCCTCAAGCTAGTTGAAGGTACCACCAAAGAAAGAGGATAAAGAGTAGAAAGAGGGCCTTCCATATCGCTACCATGAGAGGTGATGAAATACACCATGGATATGAGTAGAAATATGTCTTGGGTTCCCTCCCTCCCATGAAAGCCACCTAGGTAGGAACCTAGTAAAATTATCACTAAGCTACCTCTTCATAGATACATACAAAAAGTGACATTTCCTTCAATTTTAAAGAAAATGATTGAGGGATCTTCAATATTGAAAGAGATAGGAGTCTATCAAACCTTTGGTCCTAGCCTTGACATTATCCACTCTAAAGAGAACACTTGTTTCTAAACAAGTCTTGATCGTATCCTATAGAAAGGATTTTAAGTTCCCTAATCACTCAACCACTATGTTTTAGATGTGAATGGTTTTGGTGAATTATTTGAATTCCTATCCCCACAACCCTAACTTAACTAAAAAATTATTTTGGTCCCAAGTGGGAATTTAATATCTTAAGTTAAGTGGTTAATTTTATGCTAAGCTTGGGGTCATGAACCAAGAATATAATTAGGGAGTGAAGTGTGTGTACTTGTGGTGTAACTAACTTCAAAAAGAAATGTTTGAAATAAAAATAATTGCAATTAATGAGACTTATAATTGAAATACTAATTCAAAATTAGTACAAATATTAGAGAAAAGGGAACTTTTTTTTTATCTCAATGAACTTTATAATGAGAAATGAGAATTAACCAATTCAAATTAGCAAGTAAAACTTTTATTTCAACCTAGATAAGGACTAGGTTTTCAATGAGCATGCAATTTCATAATGAAAAGTAAGATTGAATAAGTCAAATACTTAGAAACAAAGGAGGTTATTTTCTTAAACTTGAATAACCTTTGTTTCTAAAATAAATTCCGCTTACAATAATAAGAAAACAAGAGTTAAAATTCTAAAAATAGGTAAAGAGGTAGTTGGAAAAATAAAAGACAAATTCCTCAAATAGAAAGAAAAAACTAAGGAAGAGTACTCATGAAAAAAGGAGGGTTTTATTCATCCAAAATTCTTGTGATTTAAAGAAATCCTAAGGGATATTCCAGCAATAAAAGGTTTTGAAATTATTATGTTGAAACAAAAACATGAAATGCAACAAAGAGAAACCCTAAAAGTGGAGGGTACTAGGAACCCTAAGGGGATTTTCTCCACCTACAATGTTTCCCTAAAAATGAATTACAGTATAACACCAACCACCTATGAGGACCCTATAGAAGGAATTCTTGAAATGAGACAAAATCATAAAACTAAAAAAAAAAAAATCCTAAGCACAGTGCAGAAAAGTACCCCAAAACGTCTGTGGTAGTGCAAAAATAAGGGTAGAAATCTAAATTGAATGAGTGTATAAAACTATACCAAAATATGCACTCAACTAGTGTGGAAAATAGTGACCAAAAATACATTAGTAGCGTAGAAATAGGGGTATAAATATAAACTAAACAAGTTATACAACTATACCAAAAGTTGCACTCAACCAATGTGGAAACCAATACCAAAAATTGCATTGTCCCTAAAATAGAAATATGAAGTTGCTAGGCTATAACCGAGGAAAAAATAAAGATTTCTAACCTGTTGTCCTATATAAAATAAAAAAATATAGAAACATAAACAAATTTCAATATCTAAAATTAAGAGTGAAAAGGGTGAGATGGGAAACAAACCCACTCACTACTAGGGAAAAATATATGGATATTTTCCCTGGTGGAGTCACCAATCTGTTAGTGGAGATTTGTCACAAGGTGAAAAAATCTCACTTAAAATTAATGGTTATATTAATCCCATAAAAATGGTGTAAGGAGTTAGATAATAAAACCCTAAGTCTACTTTGTATGCTTCAATCCCTAATATATTTACGAGATAAAGAACCAAATAAAGAATTATCATTTAATCAACATGAACAAGAGATATGAAAGAATACAAAGAATTTCATTACCAATTAGAGTGCCAAAATATTACACTTGGTAGATGATCTTGTTGAAGTTAAATGGGCTCCAAATCCCCTCCTTGGGATGAGGTCTTGTCTTCCTTGATGTGCTTGTGACTCCCTCCTTAGTTGGTGAGAAAGGTACATAGGCTAGAAAAGTACAATAAAGAGAAAGAATTCCTCAAGATCCCAATGACATTTCAACAACATAACCCTACTTGTGAGGATGGATGGAGTGAGTTCAAGTGCTTTATTTATAGTAGAGTTGTGGCTAAACCCCATTGATATGGTCTTCCTTTTAGTGGTTAAATATGACTAAATCAAGATTAAACATAACAATTAGGGTGGATGATGGTCCAAATATAACTAATTTCCCATCATACTAATTCAAGCACATTGATGGAGGTTGGAAACAATCAAAACTGGTTATTTTAAGGGGTAGGATAAATTTTGAGGGTAATAACTACATTGTCTGTATGTAAATATTTTGGGGAATATCAACATTGGTAAAGTTTGGTCAATTTCAGGGTTTGACTAGGTTGTTTCAACAAGTTTAAGGTCATATTATGGTGGAAAGGGACTAGAGCTGGGGTTTATGCATGCCAATAGTGATGTATTTTTGTATGACTATTGAAAATGGCACAAGTGGGTATTTTTGATGTGATAAAACTTAGGTTTACTTTCTCTCTAGGGTTTTTATCCTCTTAGTTAATTTCACTTCAAGTGTTGTGTCGCCCTAGTTCTAGTTGTTTAACTCTATATTGTATATTTGGGTTTGTGTTGGTTACATTTGATTCTATCATTATTACTTATGAATCTCAACATGGTTTTAGATAAACAAGTGAAAACTTCACGTACTCCATTCAATTGCTGATATAAATCTTTTTGGTTAGTGGAATCACTAAGGATTCTTTATGACTGCAAAATTAGAGTTTTTAGATCATCTATTTTTCATGGGATTCCTAGCATTTAAACCCATACATATCTTTTTTTAGGATTTACGAGGTTTTAAATCCTACTTTAAGGCCAACACACTTTTCCTATGGTTTTGTATTGTTTAAACTCTCTTTTAAGTCCAACACACATTTTTTATGTTTGCCTAAAAGAATTTCCTAGGTTTTAAACCCTCGTTCAAGGCTGACACCCTCTTCCTTCTTTTGTTATACAGGAAAAAAAAAAAAACCAGTGCACTGGAATTTCTTTATGGAAGAAGTTGGTACGTCTCTTTCTCTTGGGCCTATGGAGGATAACTTCTTTATAATTTAAATTTTCTTCTTCTATGAGATTTGTTGCACCTAATGGACTCATATTATAGTGCACACCTATTTGTGTACTTGTCATATTCTCCCTTCCTATCCAATTATCTATGGGTTATAAAGGACATGTATAATTGTTTTAAAGTGGTTTCCTCAAGTTATTGCAATGGGAGGTGTGCTTCTTAACCTATTGATTTTGTTCATAATAATATTTGTGAGCCTATGAACACTCATTCTCTCGGGGCAGTTAAGTAATTTCTCACCTTCTCTAATGGAGTTTCTACCCACAAACTGTCACTATATTTTATGCTACTTCTTATATACAATTCACCTATAGATTATTCTCAACATGTTTCAATGTATCTCTCTCCTTCACATTATGCACCTCTTATAGTGACTGAGATGACTAACGTTGATGACAAGTACCTTATTAATGACTTGTTCAGATGATGTTTGCAGAAGTCACTCGTTCTATAGGTGTGATATATATCACCTTCACCAACTTGTTGAATTCTATTGGTATGGTTATTTGACGTTCAATATGGATAATATGTAATCTCTTCTCTATGTATCCCCTATCTATCATTAAGGGGGGATTTGAATATTATGGTGTAATGTATTCTCTTGGTGACCCTTTGTTGAAATTAAGGGGACATGTTGAAAATAAGGAGTTAATATTCATTTCCATCCATGGATGACCTTATATTGAGTTGGATATTTATACATCCACTCTCAGTTTTATTTCAGCCATGAATAACCTTATATTGTGTTGGGTATTTATATAACCACTTTCATTTGTATTTTGGCCCCAACCAACCTTATATTGAGGTGGGTGGCTATAAACCCACTCTCATTTTTATTGTAGCCACAACTAATCTCGTGTTTAATTGGGTATCTATACCCCCACTCTCATTTCAATTTCAACCATGTCCAGCCTTATATTGAGTTTGGTATCTAGACAACCACTCTTATTTGTATTTCCCCCATAACTAACCTTATATTGATTTGGTTATCTATGCAACCATTCTTATATATTTTTTTGTTGGAGATACTTCACACACACCTAGTATTTCTTTTTCCTAAGGTTTTCCCTATATTTATTAGTCATTATCCAGTCTCCTACATTTTAGTGAGAATATTCATTTGCCTACATTCAAGGGGAATATTCTCTTCAGTTCACACTTCAGTTGGATCAGTTGAGTGGAGTGTTAATGTCACATTGGTTTCATCACCATGCAACATTGGGATCATCACTGCTAATGCGCATTTTCCTTGGGATTATCACCAGAGTGGCGCAATATTGATGCTTTCAGTAAGTTAACTGAGGAATGAGAGGCTAGTTGACTTAGACTAGGTGGAAGTTAACTCCCGTAATTGTCGGTGTGTGTCCAGATCACTCTATACCACCACTATGGCGCATTGGATTCTCTTCCAATGCGCATTAGTTGAGTTATACATAGTATATAATGTGTAAATTATCATTCATTCATATAGTTAATACAATTCTTTGATTATCTCTCTCTCATTTCCATCTTTTCTCATTTTTCTACAAACTGTGTATGTCCTTTGCTAGCTAGATCTTATTTGTGTAGGTTCATCCACATTTACATGGTATGAAAGCCAACGAATTGCTAGGAAAAAGACACACCATACTCCTTTTTCAGGTACAAAATATTGAAGACAACAGGAAAATGGAATTTCCAAAAGATATGATTCTTACACCGTACAATTTATTTGCATGGAATCACATGATGGAATTGCATCTTAGAAGTAGTGGATTATACAAGTTAACCATGGGAACAGAGACCAAACCCACATTAGAAAAATACAAGTATCTAAATCGGATGGATGAAGCATATGGAACTATTTGCAGTCTCATTTCTCATGAACTCCTCTTTCACATATCCTCCGGTAAAACCCCGAATGAAGTCTGGACCACCATGGAAGGAATTTTTTGCAAAAAGGAAAATATGAGGGGACATATGATCGAGGTGGAATTTCTCACTTTGGATCCAAAAACCTTCAACAATATCCAAGATTTGTTTTACCAAATATAAGGATTTGTTGTCGCAACTCAAGGCTTGAGGAGTTGATAAATCTAAGAAGAAACAAATGGTTCTTACCATTCTTTCCAAACTTGGTCCAGAATAATTAGTGTTTGTATCCACATTTAATTTAGTTAGGATCACCTCTAGATCCACCTAGACCATGCCCTCTCTTGAGGTATTTATCGAGTCTCTGATGCAAGAGTAGACTGAGCTCATCAACATGGGAAAAATAAAAGGCTCAAAGGCGCATGCACTTTCTGTGAAAGATGGTAGCAATCACCAAAATAAAAAATATAAAAACAAAGACAAAGGGAAGGTACATGAAAATCAAAATAAGGAAGGGTACTCAAAACCCTTCAATGATTCCCCTGGATCCAAAGGTGGAAAGGGAAGAAAATGGGAGAAATGCACTTACTGCCAATGAGGATTCCATCTAGAATCTGCATGCATGCAGAAGCAAATAGATCAAATGGCACATATACTTCAGAAAAAAAACCTTGTATATCGCATCCCCGAGGGTGCCAAGAAGAAGAATCCAGAAGATCAAAACCTGAAGAAAGGTAATTCTAGCCATGCTTTGATTTCGACTAACTTCTCTCTCAATTCTTAGATTGTAGATTCAGGTGCATCACACCACATTTCATCCACAAAGGAAGTCTACACTTCATTGGATGAATGCAAAGGTCCTACTATTCTAATGGGGGATGACTCTCCAGTCAAAGTCACCAACAAAGGGAGAGTTGTACTCACAAACGGGAGCTTTGAGAATGTGCTACACGTTCCCAAACTCTCTGTCAATATTCTCTTCATGTACCAGATGAAAAACTCCGGCAACAGAAATAAATTAATATTCACACATGATGTTGTGGATATCTTTGACATGCAAACCAATTCCAAAGTTTCTACTGGTGAGGTAAATCACCAATTCAGACTCTACACATTTTCTGAATTTATTGAACCGGATTCTGGATTACTGCTTACGCATGCTGATGAAAGCAGTAGGATATGGCATGAAAGGTTCAAGCATTTAAATTTCAGATACATGCAACAAATTAACAAGAAGGAAATGGTTGAAGGTCTACCTAACATCCGCTTCTCTGAAGGAATTTGTGAGGGATGTGTCCTTGGAAAACACCCTTAAGAGAAATTTGACAAAGGAAAGACTCAGAAGGCCCCCTCTCTTTTGGATCTGATCCACAGTTATCTCATGAGCCCTTTTTTCATCCATCAATCAGTAAATAAAGGTACGTGCTCATTTTTTTTATGACTTTTCATGCTACACTTGGACTTTCTTTCTCAGGCAAAAATATGAGGTCTTTCAACATCTCAAATATTTTAAATCCCTTGTTGAGACATAATCAAGAAGGAAGATCAAATTCCTCTGAACAGATAATGGGGCGGAGTATGTCAACCATGAGGTACATGATATTTTTCTTTAGGCTGAGATTTAGTTACATCACATAGTTCCCTATACTCCGCAACAAAACAAAGTTGTTGAGAGAAAGAATAGATCCCTGAAAGAGATGGCATCTTGCATGCTGCATGCAAAGTCACAAACACAGAGATTATGGTATGAAGAACTTAATTGTGCGAACTAAATCCAAAACAAATCTCCCCATAGATATTTATAGGATAATACCCCCTTTGAGGCTTGGAGTAGCCTCAAATCAAAAGTGACCCACTTCTGTATTTTCAGTTCACATGCATGGGCCAAGATTCCCTCTAAGAAGGGGAATGCACTTGATTCACAGAGTACTGAGTGTATCTTTGTTAGATACCTATAAAGTGTGAATGGATAAAGATTCATTTATCCCTTTATGGACCGACTCATCATTAAGCGGAGTGTCCAATTTGAGGAAAGTATCTCGCATGCACCTCAGGAGACGCATGTAGACACTTTTGTTCTTCCACATGTTATAGATGATGAGCATGCACATGCCGACTCTTCTTTATATGAGAGTTATAATTACAAGGATTTAGATGATTCAGATACCGAGTCAGTACATTTAGATGCATATTTGTTGCATGCATATGCAGATGCAAAGCTAGAGCCGAGGCCCAAGTGGGCCAAGACTACCCTTCAGGATGTAGGAGATCTTGTTGGGGATCCAACTGATACTAGGAGGACTCGATATTATTTCGAGGATACTTCTCTTGCACTCACTACCAATGAAACGTTGCCACCCAAGAATATTTTCTTGGTTCATTCTTCAGATCCATAGTCCTATGGCAAGGTTGTTGGGAATCCCTTTTGGGAATCCACCATGTAGGAGGAGTACAAATCCCTCCTAAAGAACCAAACTTGGTGTCTGGTTTCCCTTCCTTCAAGAAGGGAAATTTTCAGGTGCAGATGGGTCTACAGGACCAAGAGAACAACATATGGACATGTTAGCAGATATAAAGCTAGGCTAGTCGCCAAAGGATTTCAACAAATGAACGACATTGAATATGACAAGACCTGCACTCTAGTAGTGAAGATGGATTCCATATGCTTGGCACTTTCGATTATGAAAGCCAAGGGATGGGAAGTCCATAAGATGGAAGTGAAGAATGCATTTCTTCATGGAGATCTCTCCAAGGATATCTATATGGATTAGCCCCAGGGATTAATGCAGGATTCATCTTTTTTTTTTCCATTGAATAAGTCCCTTTATGGCCTCAATCAAGCCCCAAGGAAATGGTATGCTAAGATTGACTCCTACCTGTTGTCACAAAAATTTGTACGTTGTAAGTCAGACCTGAACATTTACATGCTCAGGACAGATGATTCAATTCTACTCCTAGTTATGTATGTTGATGATTTGTTGATCACTGGTTGTTCGATTTCATTGATTTTTGCAGTCAAGAGGATTATGCATGACAGGTTCTTGATTATGGACATGGGTCTGCTACATTTATTCCTTGGTCTCGAGATCAATCAGGATGCATTAGGCATCAAACTATCTTAGGCCAAGTATGCACGAAATTTCCTCGAGAGATTCCACATGATAGAATGTAGGTATGCCTCGAATCCTTTCCTAACAAGATTCATACTTCAGGATGGCGGGGACACTCCATTGATGGACAACACACTGTATAAACAGCTAGTGGGGAGATCTTTGTATCTCACACACTCCAGACCAGATCTCTCTTATGCATTCAGAGCATTCTCTCGGTTCATGCAAGAGCCACATGAGCTCCATTGGAAGGTTGCAAAGCATATCCTTCGATATGTATAAGGCACCATCACCTTTAGGATTCACTATGAAACAAACTCTTCATTGGACTTCATCAGGTTCACTGAGTCTGACTGGGTTGGCAACAACATTGATCACAATTCCACATATGGTTACTCACTTAGTATGGGTTTCAGGCCCATCTGTTGGTCGAGAAAGAAGCATGATGCTATTGATCTATCTTTATCCAAGGCAGAGTATAGAGGGGTAGTTAACATAACCATTCACGCTATGTGGCTACATAATTTTCTCACTGAGTTGGGAATTCAATTTCACTAGCCGATCGCCATCTGGTGTGACAACCAGAGCACTTTGAAGTTCTGTATAGATCCAGTTCATAGGTAGCAGAAGAATCACATTGAGATCCTCATGAACTACATCTAGGACTTCATACACGAGGGGATCATCGACCTGTATTTCTTTCCTTCAACGGAATAGAATGCAGACATATTCACTAAGACCTTCACTGAGCAGAAGTTTCATTCTCTACGCTGTCATCTTGGAGTGAAGGACACGATTTCCTAGAAACTGTTAGTTCTTTTTTAATACATTGTAC
>JZKD02S1139834.1:20298-31824 GCA_000966675.3 Picea glauca | reverse complement strand
GTTCCTATGAGGTTTTCCCTCTTTCCACGTTTATTTCAGTGTTTCTTTTGTTTTTGGGTACCTAACATGGTCTCGTTGTCAGGACCCATTCTTTTATTTTAACCATAGTGATGTTTAGGGGGGGTGTTGGAGACACTTCACACACACCTAGGATTTATTTTTTCTAAGGTTTTACCTATGTTTATTAGTCATTATCCAGTCTCCTACATTTTAGGGAGAGTATTCATTTTCCTACATTCTAGGGGAATATTCTCTTTAGTTCACACTTTAGTTGGATCGGTTGAGTAGAGTCTTGATGCCACATTGGTTCCATCACCATGCAACATTGGGATCATCACTTCTAATGCACATTATCCTTGGTATTATCACCAGAGTAGCGCATTATTGATCCTTTCGGTAAATTAATTGAGGACTGAGAGGCTAGTTGACTTAAAGTATGTGGTAGCTAACTCCCGTAAATGTCGATGTGTGTCTAGATCACTCTAGACCACCACTATGGCGCATTGAATTCTCTTCCAGTGTGAAATAGTTGATTTATACAAAGTATATCGTGTGTAAATTATCATTCATTCATACATTTAATACAACAATTTGTCTCTCTCTCTCTCTCTCTCTCTCTCTCTCTCTCTCTCTCTCTCTCTCTCTCTCTCTCTCCTTTCCATATTTTCTCATTTTTCTGCAAATTGTTTATGTCCTTTGCTAGCTAGATCTTATTTGTGCATGTTCATCCACATTTACAATTTTGACCATAACTGACCTTACTATTGATTTAGGAATTTATACGCCCACTTTCATTTTTAGTTTGGCCATGATATACATTATACTAAGTTGGGTATCTATACATCCACTCTCATTTGTATTAATCATTTTTCTCTACATCCCCTTGTTCATTTCCAGGGTGGATGCTGAAAATGGTATAAGTTTCACTTTCAACCATGCCTGAACTTATATTGTGATCATTATTATCTTTGTAGGTTTGGATAAGGCTAACCTTTTACATGTAGGGTCTTAACTCCTCTTAGGGAAAGTTCCCTATCTCTTGATTTATGCATACAAACCCAACTCTCATTTGTAATTTATCATCATGTGATTCCTTTTCAATTTTAATAAATTGATTTTTTTAAGGGAACCTATCAAGTGTTACACTCACTTATGAATGGGTTTATTTTTCTTTGTAGCACACTTTTTATTGGGTTCAATATCTCTCTATGGTTTTCTCCTCTTATATGATTTATCTTCGAGTGTTTCACTACACAAGTGTTGATTTTTTCTTCTCTTTATTGAAAAGTTTGGGTTTGCATTGGTTCTATTCAATTCTCTCTATATTTATTGTGAATATCAACAAGAATAAATTGATAAAATAGTAAAGGAAATGCATAATAAGTGGATAAGAGAGATCAAATAATTTTGTGACCTAATGAATGAAGTAGAGGGCACAAAGCATAAGAAGGGAATTTTCATAAAAGATATGATGGAAAACACTTGGGTAGGATTCAAAGATGGAACATTATGGTGGGTTAGCTTGAGTTGTTGAGTGATATGAATTACAAACAAGTAGTCATGGGGTCAAGTCCCCATGATGGTTTCCTCTATGGATACTATTGGGCCTCACTTGATGTCCCTACTAGGTTAGGTTTCCAACATTGCAACCAGCTGGTTTACCCTAGGTACTATCCTCAAAATGAGGGGAATTTCTTGAAAGGTTTCCCCAAGATGTTCATTCCATTGAAAAGAAAAAAGAAAAAGAAAAATGATTTGAAGATGGAATGTACAAATTATAAGAACTAAATAGGAAACTAATGAAGTTAGAATATGAAATATATAGAAAATAAAATAGCAAACTAGGAAGATAAAGGATGGAGTAAAAAATAAATAATTTTTTTTTCCTATAGGAATATATACAACAAAAAAGAGGCATCAATCTAATAAATAACTTCATGAAACATCAAAATTATAAAACAAGATGTGGATTAAATTATTTGTGTAGGAAAAATAATTCAACCAACTAACTAAACAAACAAAGGTGAAGAAGGAAATAGCAATAGAATAAAATCATGGCGCAAATAACTTCAATATAGAAAGTTTGGATTACAATGAAAGATTCATTCATAAGATATTGGCACATTGGGCATTTGTTGAATCATGAGGTTGACTAAGACAAACAAATGATAAATAAAGGATAATTTAGGACAAATAGTAGTAAGAGTATGTAAGAATGTCTCCCATTTTTTTTAAAATAAAAAGGATATTTTGCAAAGTTAATGAAGAAATAAGTATTATTGGGTAGTTGTAACATGATAAGATCAAGATAAGTGCTATACTATTTTTGGAGTGTGGTTTTTTCCCTCAGTTTTGGATGTTTTCCACTATAATTGTTTGGTGTAATTTCCATGGAATGTTTTTCCTTGAATCAGAGATAAATACAAACTTATTAATGAATGTGTTGCAAAACTATTGACTCCTATAAATGCATTATGCCATTTTAAGAATGTTGATATTTGATTTAGAAATAATAATTATAGAGTAGAACAATTTATGGTTTCATTTTGAGTCTAGTATACATTTAATAGCTAACACATTCTATTGCACTATGTTAGAGGCATTGGTAATGATGTGTTGTTCTTAGTGCTTTATTAGGATGGAATCATCATTATTAGGTAATGAAGTTAGCATAATTCAAAAGGAAATATTTTTTTTATTAGCTTTTGACGTGACTAATTTAGTCATCCTTCACTATATCCTCAATATTCAATTTTAGGAGATTGTTGTCGGTGTATTTAATCACATAAAAATATCTCCAAATATTTCTTGAAATTAAAATTGTTAAATCAACAAGTATTTCTATGGAGGTTGGGATGAAATTATTAGCAACATTTAATTCAAAATTGACAAACGGGCAAGTTTATAGACAATTAGTGAGAATATTGATTTATATTACAACCACAAGGATAGATTTGATCTTTGTAGTCAAATGTGTATCTACATGTATGAAAGACTCAAAAAAATTTCATTAGATAACAATAAAGAAGATTTAATGTATGTGAAGGGTATCTTAGAATTTGGCATTCACTATCTTAGAAGGATTTAATATTTGTAGGTTTTATAGATTTAGATTGGGTAAGAATGATTAATGATCCATATTGGATCATTATATTATTTTTCATCTATATTGATGCTTTATGGGTAAAAAAATTGGAGGAATCAACTACAAAGCCATTTTAGTGATTGGTCCCAATTTGGAAATTTGGGTTAAAAAAAACTGTTTGAAATATTCTGGAGCTATTTTGAGGCATCAAATGACCCTTTTTTATGGTCCAAACCTTACTATGGACCAAATGGATATATTCTACATGCCAATATATTTCCAACAGTGCAAGAATATCCTCAATTGATGTTTGTATGAAAACATTATGCCTCTCACAAGTTTACCTACTGTATTGATCACCATGGTGCAAGTGGATGCCACGTCAACGCCCATTACTTAAATGTGTGGGGCTAGTCACATAGTGAATTTTCTAGAAAATTCTAGAAGGTCCAAATATGATCACTAATTTAGGGTTGAGGAAGTCAATACCCTAACCTTGGACGACTATTGGGCTATGTTAAATACTAAGTTGTTAGGAGGATACTAGGTTCCATTATTTTTCATTGTATCTTGTTACATAGTTGAGAAAAACATATAAGAGTGGTATTATATGAGAATAACATAGAAGGATAGATTCTATAGTAGCCATATAGTCCGTCAAAGGAAAATCCATAGAGAGTTCCTCTTTCTTTTACTTACATTTGAAGAAAAGAGAGCAGAGTGACCTCATATTCTAGTTGGGTTTTTTCCCATGTTGGGTTTCGCATGTAATATCTTGCATTTATTTGTGGATGGCGTGTGAGTATTTATTTTTTTTCTCTATTTTTCAAATTTCAATTATTTCATATATTTAAGTAGAAAAAAACAATAATTAAAGAATCTGAGATCTAAAGGAAACTAATCTTCATAGTAAATATTTCAATAATTTTATTAGATATGTTGTGATGAAATTTCTAGTGAAATATCCATGGCAGTTTACAGATCATATTGGTATTGGAGCATGTTTTCTTGGGGAATTTGTGGAAATTTGCAGGGATCTAGGAATCGGTTTAAGAACAAAGTCGCATAAATCCATCCATGGTTGACGATTATATTCATAGAATCCCTTGAGATTCAATAGAGGAGAGATTTTTGAGGAAGATAGAGCAAGTTGTTGGCATATCTTGTAATATGTCCCTCCTCATGGTTTCTTTAGCAAGAAATCTTGTATTGTTCATAAAATTTTGACACTCGAACTTAGATATCATATCATATGGGAAATCATGAGACAATGAAGACCCAAAAAAGGAGTCAAAGAAAGAACTAGAGAAAGATCAACAACCAAGTTCTAGTTTCATAAACCCTCCACAATATTTATTCAATATGGAAGTGAAAGTGGACATAAAGCCATACCAAGGTGATATTGATGCATTAAAATAGAATCATTGGTTTTAAAAAATAGAATTTTATTTCAACATTCACCATATATATGAAGAACAAAAGATATCATTTGTGAGACTGAAGTTAGAGGGCCATGATTTAAACTAGTGGGAAAGACATATGGAAACACTTAGGTTGGAAGGTGATCCACTAGTAACTAAGTGGGAGGATTTCAAAACCCTCATTAATTAGTATTTCTATCCTATTGGGTATGTACAGGACCAATGGATCTGTTGGTATTACCTCAAGAAAAGGCAAGGGGAGAGTGTACATGAGTACACCACTAAGTTTATAAAGATGGACATCATGTTGGGTATCTCTCTTAAGAACCCATATGTACTCCTCAAGTATCTAAGGGGTCTACATAGTCATCTGTGAAATAAAGTGATGCTTCTCAAGCCAAGGAAAGTGGAAAATGCATGTGTACATGAACAATATCTAGAAAAAAATAGGCCACAAGAAAGGGTGGCCAAGGAGTTCCAAGTAGAAAGAGAACTGGGAAGCTTCCAAGGATGGGAAGAATAAGTGGAAAGAGGGAAATGATAAGAATATGAAATCCACTGCACATCAGTGCAATGATCCCAACAACCATTGAAACCATTGCAATATTGAAGGTCACACTAAGGAAAAGTGTTGGAAAATACATCCAGAATTGAACCCAAAGAACTGCAAGAAGGAAGACATGAAAAAGAATATTCTAGCCACAGATTGAATCAATCAATTTTAAAGAAAATATAATGTGGATGATAATATTGTCTGCACATCAGTGCAGAAGGAGGTGAATTTGAGTAACCTTCATTAGTAGGAAGAGAAGGAGATAACCAAACTCTTCCACATCAAGATCCAGGTCAAGAATACAAAGTTAGATGCTTTTTTCAACTTTGGTTCACAGGCTAATCTCATAGTAGCAGATCTAGTCAACAAGCTTGGATTGGAGGCTCCCAATCATCCTATCCCATATCTATTGGGATGGGTAAAAACAGATGCATATATCAAGGTAACAAAATAGTGTAAGATTAAATTTGTGGTAAGTGTTGATTTCATTGATGAAGTGGAATTGTGCGTAGTGCCCCTTGATGTATGTGGAGTAGTGTTTGGAATCCACTACATGTATATGATGGATGCAATATTCATTCAGAGATCCAACCAATACTAATTTATCAAGGATGTAAAATTTTACATCATCAAGGTTCATAAAGGCAAGTCAAATATCTTACATGCATGTGCCAACCAAGCCAAGAAGTGGATTAGTTTCAGTAAGAAATATGTTTTACTTTTCTTAAGAGAAAATTAGTATGAGAGTGATTCAATAAGAGAAAAGGCATCCCTAGAGGAGTGTACTAAAGAGAATAAACATCAATTATAGGAGTTGATACAAACATATAGAGGAGTGCTCTAGGTTTCCAAAGGGATACCACCCCAGAGGGATGTGGAGCACGGAATAAAATTATTTCCATACTAATTTCCATTTCCAAATATTGGTCTATATAGACAGTTTGTTCTAGAAGAAAATTTAGTGAAGAAGCAGTTGCAATAGTTGTTGGAGAAGGGTATGATTCGACCAAGTACCTCACCTTGTGGGTCACCTATCATAATTTTACCAAAGAAGGATGGAAATTGGCGAATGTGTATCGACTACAGAGAATTGAACAAGAATACACTAAAAAATTGGAACCCTATTCCCAAGATCAATGATCTATTAGATCAATTCTATCATGCAAAATATTTGAGTAATTTGGATCTGAAATCAGGATACCACTAGGTATGCATCAAGGAAGAAGACACCTATAAGACTACCTTCAATAAAAGGAAAGGTTTGTATGAATCGTTGGTCATGCCATTTGGTTTATGTAATGCACTAACTACATTTATGAGACTGATGAATGATGTATTACACCCATATCTAGATTCATTTGTTATAGTATATTTGGATGATATACTGGTTTATAGGGCTACCTGGAGGATCACATCTCACATCTTGTGTAGGTGTTAGAGACTGTAAAGAAGCATCAACTAATGTATAAACTCAAGAAATGTGATTTTTTTCAGTAGTCTTTGGTGTATTTGGGATATGTGATCAATAGAGGGGATCTAAAGATATATCCCTCAAATATGGGGGCCATCATGAAATGGCCAGTTCCTACAAATTTCACTAAAGTTAGGACTTTTTCAGGGAAACACAATACTTGAGGAATTTCATAGCTTCATTTTCAGTAGTAGTTTCACCACTCCACTCCATAACAACAAGTGGTTAGAGTTTCCAGTGGGAGAAGAATCAATAGAAGGCTTTAGATAATTTGAAAAGAAAGATCATTCAAATTCCAATTCTCTCATTACCAAAATTGAAAAATCCTTTTGAAGTGGAGATAGATGCAAGTGGGTATGCCATAGTAACAATCTTGATGCAAGCAGGAAATATTATATACTATCATTCTAAAATATTTCATGGGGAATTTATCAACTACCTTGCCTATATGACAAGGAACGTTATGCCCTAGCTCAAGTTGTCAAGAAGTGGAAGCACTATTTGATAGGAAAGGAGACCATCATCCACACAGATCACTAGCCGCTACAATATTTGTAGGCCTAGAGCAAGCTACAACAAACTAAACATTACAAGTGGATGGTTTTTTTATAGCAATTTCATCTAGTCATCAAGTATAATAAGGGTAGCACAAACATGTTGGAAGACATGCTTTCAAGGCCACCCACATCCACGATTACAGTTTTGGGAACTCTGGTGCACATGGATCCTTTTACCCATGTTGCATACAAATATGCATACACAAAAGATGAGGACTTCAAGGAGGTGTTTCAATAGCTACAGGGTCAAAATCATATAGAAGAAGGTGAAAAAAAGGTTGACTATCATTTCCAGAATGGGTTACTCTACAATATTGACAAGATTTATGTCCCTAAAATTGAATGGTTGCATCTTATCAAAGATTCTCACACCTCTAAGGGTGTAGGAAATTTTGATGTTGGGAAGACGATTTCCAACTTACATAGGTATATGTACTGGCCCAAAATGTAAGAAGATGTAGCACAATATATTATAGGATGTATAATTTGTTGTACCAACAAGCTTAGTAACAATAAGCAAGGTCTATACCATCCCTTACCATACCCACTCGACCTTGGGAAATCATTTCCATGGATTTTGTGGGAGGTTTACCAATAATCAGGAAGGGACATGGCTATCTATTTGTGGTAGTTGACAAGTTAGGCAAGACATGCATTCCCATTCCTTATAAAAAGACCATGAAAGTAAAATAAGCAACAAACATGTTCTTTGTACAAGTATGGGTGTACTTTGGGATAATAAGGATCATCATCTCAGATAGGGATACCAAATTTCTTGAAACATTTTGGACTACATTGTGGGAGTATAAGGACACTAAGTTGAATATATCCATAACATTCCATCCACAGATATATGGGTAGAAAAAAGTAGTCAATAAGACTTTGGTGCAACTTTTGAGGGGTTAAAATCAGAAGCATCTGAAGACCTATGATGAAAATATGATGAAAATATAAAAATATTATAACAAAGCAGTCCACAATTATATTAGAAAGTCCCCCTTTGAATTTTTTTTGGGTATTTTTTGCATTCAAACTTGGATGTTGTTTATGGACAACAAGGAGTGAGGAAAGAAACCATAAGAGAACCATTAAAAGAAAATATTTTTTTCAAAAATATTAGGAAGATCCATTTGCAAGTACATGAGACATTGAAGAGGTCACATGAAAGGTACAAGGAATGACATGATCAACACATAACAAAATAATCATTAAAAGTGGGAGACAAATTTTGGTTATAGTTGAACAAGGAAAGAATACATGGTCCTAGTAAGAAGATCAAGGCTCTTTGGTATGGCCCTTTCGATATATTGGAAAAGGTGGAAAATAATTCCTACAGAATCAGTGTAACCCCATACATGCACATTTACTCATTAGTCAATGTGAAGAATATCAAACTCTACGAGCCTTCCATGTTGGATTGGGAAGATGAGGAAGTCATTCCTTCCAAAGAGGACTTATCACTAGATGCTCAAACAAATATGGTAAAGGAAATAGTTTTGCAAGGTGTCCAAAAACACAAGATAGGGGTAGCATGACCTTTAGCAGATTAGGTTTAAAGGACAACTTCAAGGCAAAGCAAAGTGGTACTCCAAGGAGAAGTTAGAGGAAATTCCCTCACCTCATTCAATAGAGATTTTGGGGACCAAAATCCTCCCTAAATGGGGAGGTATGTTTCGGATTGGATCATTATATTATTTTTCATCTATCTCTATGCTTTATGGGTGAAACAATTAGAGAAATCAACTTGTAGATCCATTTTAGCGACTAGTCCCAATTTGGAAATTTGGGTCCAAAAGAAACCATATAAAATCTTCTAGAGCTATTTTTAGGCATCAAATGACCCTTTTTTTGTTTCAAACCTTATTATGGACCAATAAACTATATCATGCACACTACAACCTTTCCAACAATGCAAGAATCGCCTCAACTAGAGTTCATATGTGAAAGTTATGCCTCCCACAAGTTGACCTACCATATTCCTCACCATGGTGTGAGTGGATGCCACATCAACCTTATTACTTAAATGTGTGGGGATAGCCACATAGTGGATTTTATAATACATTCTAGAAGCTTCAATATTGATCACTAATTAAGCATTGAGGAAGTCAATACCCTTACCCTAGATGACTATCAGGTTATGTTAAATACCGAGCCTCCAGAAGGAGAAAGGGTTCCATTGTTTTGCATTATATCTTGTTCCATAGCTGAGTAAAACATCTGAGAGTGGTATTCAAGGAACATAACATGGGGGGATAGATTCTGTAGCATCCATATATGCCATAGTGTGAAAGGAAACTCCACAAAGAGTGTCTCTTTCTTTGTACTTGCATTTGAAGAAAAGAGAGCAAAGGGGCCTCACCTTCTAGCTAGTTCTCTTGTATTGTAATTAAATAATATGAGATTTAAAGGAAACTAACCTTCACAACAATGATTTTGGTAATTTTATTAGAACTGTTGTGACGAAAAGTCCAATGGAATATCCATGATAGTTTGTAGATCAATTAATGATGAGAAATTCATTATGGGGTACATTTCCATTATGGGGTACATTTTCAGGCTTGGCATAGATGAATTATCATGGTTGAGTAGAAAATCATAATTCTAAGCTAACCATAATAATAATAAACTTTTAAAAATAACCATAACAATTATAAAACTTTATAATAAAATAAATCAACATAAATACATCTTAACTCATGATCTTTTAAACACTCATCACATCTCAATTTCTTTTGATTCTTCTAAGTGCTTATTAGACACATGGTTAAGATTTATATATGTTAGTTTTACAACACTCCACTATTTCAATAAGGGTGTACTTAATTTGAGAAAGAACTGTATATTTTCAATTAGAGGAAATTTGAGGCTAAAATAGGCCTCCTAACACTAAGTTAGAGTGTTATCTAGTGAAGGTTAATTTATACTTCTCCATTAAGTATATTTGTAAAGATCAATCTATATTTCTCCATTAATAATATTTGGCATGTACTAAGTTAATGTAAACTTAAGAGCTTAGGGTTAAAAATAATAATGAGAATTTTATATTTTTTACACAAACGAATAAATGATAATAGATAATATATAATGAATAAAAAATAATTGATGTAGTATTAATCTTTTAATTTATATCATTATATTTTCCAGCTTATAATAAATCATCAACCTCAAAATATATGATAGTTACCATGTTATGCATATGAGAGTGTAGGTTTTCACAGTTAATCATAATGTTTCTTAAGCTTTTTGGATACAAATTGTGTATAAAATATTGAAACTTCCAACGTTTCAAGTGGACACTCCACCCATCCACACCTCCCTAAACTTTAAGAGTCAAATCTTTGTGCAAAGGGGGTGTCCCTTATCCCACAAACAAGGTGGTCTCATACACCAATTTGGTGTTTGGCTTAGCCGTGACCACAAATTGTTAATGTTATTATTATTATTATTATTATTGTTACACCAATTTGGTGTTTGGCTTAGCTGTGACCATAAATTGTTAATGTTTTATTATTATTATTATTATTATTGTTTGTTAGTTTGTCTGTGACATGTGGGACTAACCTATGGCTAAGAAATCGCGATTCAGCGGCATTTAAGACATCAAAATCACCCGGGGATCGCACCCGGCCTGAGCCACACCAACTCTTAACATGGATGGATTTTTTGTCCTTGCAGGTTTCGAACCGGTGACTTTAACATCACGGAGTGCCTTAACACCACACTCCATCACCGACTGTCCTACACCTCGAGGACAATGTTATTATTGTTACAAAAAAGTGTTT
This sequence comes from Picea glauca, assembly GCA_000966675.3. NCBI lineage: Eukaryota > Viridiplantae > Streptophyta > Pinopsida > Pinales > Pinaceae > Picea > Picea glauca. The sequence continues at coordinate 20,955 of JZKD02S1139834.1, read as the reverse complement.
GGTTGGATATTTATAGGATTACAAAATCAATTTTAACAACTATTGAAACTATTTTCTCCACAATTGATAACCTTAATTTCTAATGGTATAAATATCCATCCAAACACTCTTTTATATTATTATTATTATTATTACTTTATCTTTATTTTTCCTTAAATATGGGTGGATTGTCCACTAGAAATATGGTAAGTTTTAATATTTTATACATAGTTTATATCCAAAAAAAAAAAAAAAAAACTTTAAAAACCCATGCATTTTTATTATCTATAATTTCTTATTAAATCATCCATAATTTATATATTATAATTATTATTTTATAATTAATAATAAATTTCAAATTTATAATATATATAAAAAGAGAGTAAATAATAATTTAAAAATTAAAATAATAATGAAAAATATATTAATTTAAAAATTAAAATAATAATGAAAAATATATTATTTCATTATTATTATGATGAAATAATTTTATTATAAATATTTTTTATATTTCAAAGTGATACAAAATCCCATACTTAATGTTGATTTTTTTTTCTAATTTATTGTTCGACAACATAGGTATTCCAATAGAGGACGAACACCTTCAGTAACCACTCACATAACCAGATCAAAGATCAACACACCGATGTTTTCACGTGGTAAAACCCCTACGGGGAA
>JZKD02S1139812.1:0-12874 GCA_000966675.3 Picea glauca | reverse complement strand
TGATGGACAACTTCGCGCAGATCCTTCGACAGTTGCCCACGGGAGAAGCATCTTCATCAAGCGGCCATGCAACCCCCTTCAAGGTACAGGTAAATTTTGATATTCCATTATTTGAGGGACTGATAGATGCGAATGTTGTAGATAAATGGTTGAATATGCTCGAATGATATTTTTGGTATACAATTTTTTCGATAGGGAAAAGATCACTTTTGCACTCCTCAAGGTCGTTCCCCATGTGAAAGACTGGTGGGATATTTACTCTGAGCAAAGGGTCGTGGAGGAATCTGCAATTTTTGTGGTGGCCCCTACATGGGATTCCTTCCAGGATGCCATTAAAGAACAGTACTACGTTGTTGGAAGCTACAAGGACTAGTACACCAGATGGACCACCCTACATCAAGAAAGGGACCAAACAGTACCAGACTTCACCAATATTTTCCATACCCTACGCACCAAATTTGGTATCAAATATTATGAGCATCATATGGTGCTCAAATACCATGGATGTTTGCATCGATACATTCAAATAGAAATGGACTTCCTGTACATCGCCTCGTCGAGCATGACTTATAGATATGTTGTCAAGATCGAGAAGAAATTTAAGCAGAAATAACGAGAGTCTGGATCTGCAAACCCCTCACAGCCGAATTAGGGCAAAGGAAGCACAAACCCACATAGCAAGGGACCAAGTCGAGATGGTCGTCCTCAGGAAAATCCATCCAAGCCGCAACACAAGAAGGGAAATGAAAAGATGAAGAAGGACATGGAAAAATGGTGTGAGTACCATGAAAGTCCTTGGCACAACACCGACGAATGTCGCTCCAAGTAGTCCCTCATGGCCGAGCCGAAGGCTTCTGAGTCAGAGGTCGATTTTGATTCTAAGTCAAATCATGAAGGAGGGAAGAGGATTATCGATGTTGAACCCAGTGCCACGGTCGCTACCACCAAAGTCCGACCAAGTGAACCAGAAGAACCAGAGGAAGGGGAACGCCTCTTTCACTCGCAGATGTGGGTCAAGGGGGATCTGATTCATTTCATTGTCGACAACGGTAGTTAGAATAACCTAATTTCAGAAAAGGTCTTCAAGTGGTTGTACCTACCAACGACACCGCACCCACAACCCTACACCATCGGTTGGCTTCATCAAGGAAGAGATCTTCGCGTCAGCCAACAATGTTGTCTACCCTACAACATCAAGCCTTTAAAAGATGAGGTATTGTTTCATATTGCTCCCCTTGAAGTTTGTGATGTTCTTTTAGGACAACCATATTTGTGGAAGCCTCATGTTGTGTATGAGTCTAGACCCCATAGTGTTATTATTACTTTGGGTAGACAATTGTACAGGATCCCAGAGGTGGCATCCCCTACTGTTATTTCTTTAATCTTTGCTAAGCAATGCAGTAAGGTCATTTCACAGAGCTGGAAGTTCATCTTCTTTGTGATATGTGCCCACAATAAGCAGAAGGTCGCCACCACATCCGTGGCCCTTACACAACGCCTCTCTTTGTAGCAAAAGCAGGTGGACGGGATAGTGGAAGAATACAGAGACATCTTCACCTCACCTAAAGGGGTACCGACACACTACCAAATCAAGCATCCCATTGATCTAACCCCCAGTGCACCTCTACTTAATGGGCCAGTCTATCGGTGCTCATTGATGGAGAATGACTAAATCAAGCGTCAGATCCAAGACATTCTTCAAAAGGGAAACATCAGACCCAACTCCTCCCCTTGCGAAAGCTCGATTGTACTGGTGCAGAAGAAGGATGGAACTTGGCGACTCTGCATTAATTACAAATCCTTAAACAAAATCACAATCAGGAACCACTACCCCATTCCGAGGATTGATGACCTTCTTGACCAACTCAAGGGGGAAAATATCTTCAGCAATATTGACCTGAAATCTAGCTACCACCAGGTTCCCATCGAACCAACTAATGTCTAGAAGACAACCTTTAAGTCTAAAGAAGGTCTCTACGAATGGCTAGTCATGCCCTTTGGCTTAACAAATGCACCAGCCACTTTCATGAGTTTGATGGATGATGTATTGAGACCCTTCACCAACTCCTTTGTGGTAGTATATTTGGATGACATCCTCATATTCAGCAGGTTTTTAGCACTCTACGGCAACACAAGCTTTATTCCAACTTAGAAAAATGCTCTTTTAGCATGAACAGGTTCCAATACCTGGGCTACATTGTTGATGAGCATGGGGTACATGTTGATCTAGTTAAGATCCAAGTCATCTGTGACTGGCCAGCCCCGACCACACTGACCGAGATTGGGAGCTTTTTGGGGCTAGCCAATTTCTACCGACGGTTCGTGTTGGGATTCTCCCATATTGCATGGGCCCTCAGCCAGGTGACCAAGGGCAATGGTAGGGCCAAGTTCGTATGGGGGAAGGAGAAACAATGAGCATTTGATGATCTGAAACATTGCTTGTGCTCAACTCCAGAACTATCCTTGCCTAATCTGCAACACCCATTCAAGATTGAGACTGCTGCATCTAACTATGCTATGGGCACAGTTCTCACTCGGCACAGGCATCCTGTGGCATACCATAGTGAGACACTCTCTGATACTATCTGGAAATACCCCACCTATGACAAGGAAATGTATTACATTGTACAAGCCTGTCGTCAATGGAAACATTAAATTATGGGGAAAGAGACGATCATACACACTGATCACAAGCCTCTGCAGTTCATACAAACATAGGGGAAATTATAGAACGACCACCATCAAAATTGATCCACCTACCTACAGCAGTTCCATCTCAACATCAATTATAGGACAGGTATCTCCAATCGTGTCATTGACTACCTCAATCGGCCTCATGTGGCTGCACTCACCACTGTGCTCCAGTCGTGTGGAGATGAAGCATTGGAGTGGCCCCAACTTTATCAGCAAGATCTGGACTTCGCCACCACATATCAGCGCTTGGGTATAGGCACCAATGTCACTGATTTTCACATTCAAGATGGACTCTTATGCCACCTGGGCCATCTCTGTGTTCCTACAAGAAAGCGTGCAAAGTTAATTTGGGAAGCCCACTACAGTCGGGTGGCAGGATATTTTGGCGTAGAGAAAACTGTGATCGTTCTTCAAAAACATTTTTATTGGCCAAAACTTCGACAGGACGTCAGCAAGTATATCAAATCTTGCACTACCTATGCCATTGCCAATCTAGCCATCAAGAAGAAAGGCTTATACACCCCTCTTCCTATTCCCGAGAAGTCATGGGAATCCATCTCAATGGATTACATGTCGTGTTTTTCATCCACCAAGCATGGGAATGACTGTGTGTTTGTGGTCGTTGATCGGTTTTCGAAGATGGCCATCCTCACAGCCTATAAGAAGAATTCCACAGCGACAGAGAATGTCAAGCTCTTCTTCGAACGATTTTGGGTCCACTTTGGGATACCACAAACCATCATCTCCAACCGCGATAGGAGGTTCCTCGTGACCTTTTGGTCGAGTCTTTGGTCTCTATTGGACACCAAGCTCACAAAATCCACTACTTTACGCCCCCAAACCGATGGCCAAACCGAGGTCGTCAATCATATGATTATGCACATCATGCACATGTACAATTCTAAGCATCCCCATAAATGGGACGAGAGTCTTCCATATGTCCAACACAGCTACAACAGGGCTCTCCATAGTTCCATCGGCCATAGCCCATTTCAGGTGGGTCTGAGATTCCAACCCTTGGGACCCATTGATGTTGTACTTCCTCTTACCGCCGCACAAATAGACTCTTCCCCTGATCAGTCTGCGATCGAAAAAGCCACCAAATTCATTGAGCAGATTCAGCACATCCGCCAACAGGTCTAGGAGATTTTGCAGAAATCCAATGCTAAGTACAAGCAGTTCCATAATCAACAAAGGGTACCACACCAGTTTCAGGTTGGCGACAAAGTATGGTTACATTTACAGAAGGAGTGTCTCATCGGGCCCCATCAGAAGCTTCTCCCACTTCTTTATGGGCCTTACACTATCACCAAGGCTGTGGGTAGCAACACTTTTAAGCTCAACACTCCACCCTTCCTTGGTCTGCATCCAGTATTCAATGTGGACCTCCTTCGACCATATTTTCCACCGTTATTGGACACCTCTGAGATCGTCGAACAGGTGACGCCAACAAAGCTCAACCTTGACTGCATGGAACAAGCATCCACCGATCAGATCATGGACACACGGGTCAAGGGCACTCACCAGTATCGGATCCACCTTTATCAGGTTGTCAAGGCAGGGCAACTTCTACACCAAGGCAAGTGGCTCACACAGGGCCAAATCCAGCAGAAGTTTCCTCACCTGATGGGGGAACTTAACACAATGGATACCATTGCTTCCTAAGGGGGGAGGATTGATCCAAGTGGATATCGGTGGCCACCCACCTATTCCAATTGGCTCCTCGTGTCCGTTTTTGTTCAACACGTCTTTATGTACTGCTTTATAATTGTGAGTTCTACACTTATGGGGTTGTCTGAAGCCTCACACATTCTCCAGGTGGATACGAGTGGCCTCTCGCCTAATCCAACTGGATTATTTTGTATGTTTTTATGTCAGCACATCTTGTTGTACTTTCAGGGTTGTTTTGGGGCCCTAAATATTGTTTTTTTGGCTCGTCACAACCAGACTATAGATGGAGTCAGAATCTAATGGGGGAATATGTAGTTCTCTTAAATACCTTTCCAACAGGCTATCACGCACCTAAAACGGAGTTCGTATGCAAAAGTTATGACCCTAGGAAGTTGAGGTACCAAATTACACCAACTTACCCATAGGGCCCACATGACTTTTGTCATTTCACCTTCTAGGATTAGGTTTTTGGATGTCTAGGGTTTTGGCATTCATGAGTAATATGAAAAGGGCCTATGGAGCCTCATTGTAATCCATTCTACTCGGACGGATGTGCATAGCAGCCACATCTCTTCCTAGAGATAGCTACCACTATTCAAGCAAGTTTCAGTTTTGTAGTTTTACAGTTTCATCCTATTTCATTATTTAATAGAAGATATTGTTCACTAGATATTTGTGTTATTCTTCCTATCTCTGTGTTTATTGTATCCAGTCTATTAATCAGTTCGTTCCACTCCTAAATTTGGATCATTAGATGGCCAACAATTTTACCCTTCATTACCTTCACAGAGCAAATTATCTGGTCTCTAGAATTCACTACTCAATCTTCAATGACAATGGCTTAGAATCCATGATTCTTTCCCTTCATTACTTTCAAAGAGCTAGTCATCCAAACTATAGAATTCACTACTCAGTGTACAACAACAATGTCTTAGAAGCCCTATATTCACCAAGTCCAGGAATCTTCAATCAAACCAACAAAAGGCCCCTCACTATTGACCATCCTTAACCTGGTTGTGGGTTCAGGTCATTGGAAGGCCTAATAGCAAAGTCAATCATTGACTTTGTTACTAGGCCCTCTGATGATCTGTACCTATAATTGGTTTATGGTCGAGACTCACGATCTCATTGAATCTCCCTTCTATTTATGGACAGAGGTTGGTTGAATTGCTAGGTAGTTTAACTATCAATGTTCATGAAACCATTTGACCTTGCTTCATTAACATGGACAAATAGTGGAATGTTGCTTCAATTTTATTGGTTGGTGACTTATTGAATTTCTTTACATGTTAACTAGGAAGTTGTATATACTCAAGTCGACAGGGTTATTCTTAGATCACCATGGTGTCAATGATGCCTTCAATATTTTCCATCCTTCCTTTGCTCGACAATTAAACTAGTTGTCATATGACTACTTAGTATTTTCCCACAGATCTCCAAACCCATTGTCACTACCATTTGTAAAAGGGAATGACGCACAACCCTAGTCCATTGCACTAGCTAGTTTATTGACACATTATTGTCATTGAAATTGTTATCTACAAAAGAAGGAAATCATATGAATTAATAAAAAAACAACTATAAGATTTTGGGGCGACAATAAATTTCTTGAAAACCCTGGGATTCTTTAGCATTAGATACACAAGGGTCTTAAAATATGAGCATCTTTCTCTTTGTATGTGTACGAGACCTCAGTCTAGTCTCTTTTTCTTCCTTTGTTTCCAAAAATGATATTTCCCATCATCATTTTCTTAATTCCTACCTTTATCACTATGTGATTGATTCATCAGTTTCTCTTCTATAATCATCTCCAACATTCTCAAATGCTTCACCACTACGGTACTACCCTTCTTTGAATTATTATTCCTATATTGTTTGTTTTTTTGATATGCAACTCTTCCTCAAGTTGCCCCTTTCCAATAATGCCCACTACTTTAAACTCTCTTAACCCAAGAAAGTTTGCTACATCAAACTCTTTAATCCAACTGAGACTTACTACTTCCCCATCCTCCCTCATTTGCACCATCCCCGGTGCTTTTTGTATCTCTTCATCTTCTCTACCACCTTCCTCAACAACTTGGTGGAGTTCTTCTTACTTCATTGCCTCCCTAACACATGCTAAGATTGGGCTTGGCATCACTCCCTTGGAATCTTCTTCTTCCTCCAAGGGATTCAATTTTTATTTCTGTCTATTAGTTTCTATCTAGTGTGTATTGTTTCTCCCATCATGCACAACATTCCTATCAAATTTCCATAGTATACCTAGCAAAAAATACCTAGTATCCATTGGTAGGACATCATACATCACCCTCTCCTTACATTCCCCAATGTGAATATCAATCTCACATGATTCTTGGATAGTCAACCTTTTCCCTTTCAACTACCATGACACCTTGTATAGGTTGGGATAAGGTACACAACTCAATTTTAAATCCTAGATAACATCATTAGAAACCAAATTCTCTAAGGTATGATCCCTAATGTACAATACTAGCTCCAATTTTACAATTGGTTCAAAAGATTCTCTTTTTCTATTTGAGATCTATGGCAACCTATGTATTCTGTTGTAAGAAAACGTAGTTCAAGATTAAACTCCTACCATACTCATGTCAATGGCAATAATGTATTCCTATATTATTGGTGTCTCTTTTGCTTCTCCAATATGGATTCTTCCCTCTTGTCTTTGTCATCCTTTTGTATTTTTGGACACTCATATGCCATATGGCCCCTCCCTCCACATCTAAAGAAAATTCCCTCAAAATTTCCTCCTCTACCTCTACCTCTTCTTGACTCACATACTCTTGACCCACCATCTCTACCAATGTGATATCTTCTAAGTTGATCCATAGTATTGGAACCATCTTCACCATGTTCAATCTCTTCTTCTTTAGGATACTCTCTTCTAGCACCTAGACCTCTCTTTTTTTATCTACATATCTTGTTACCTTAACAAATTCTCTTCAATTCTATAATGGTTGCTTGATAAGCCTCCATAAATGGATGAAAATTTAAAACATTAGATTCATCACAAACGACATAATTGAAACTATTCACATACTTGGCTATGGATTATGGACTCTCCTCATTTTGACTAGACATTATTGAAATTTTATAAAACTCCTTAGCGTACTCCTTTGTTGTCATCCTCCACTACTTGTGATTCTGCAATCTTCTCAATAGATTCAAAGCATAGTCTACAGGCAAAAAAATGAACTTCTAATTTAAACACCAGCCTATCCTAGGTTTTAATGAGGCTTTGCCACTACTTTCTCTCTTCAATTGCAAATTATCCCACCACAAAGAAGCATGACTCTTCATTTTTGTAGAGGCGAACCTAACCCTCATAGGATCACTAGTTTGCTCAAATTCAAAGAACATTTCCATTTCTCATATCTAATTTATTCATTCCTCAAGATTTAAACTTCCAAAACATACAGGGGTTTCAAGTCTAGGTTTACCTCCAATACCTCGGATTGCTTTGATCAATCTCTTTTCAATTGTCACTTGTTCTTTTGGTTCTTCTCCGGTAATCTCAAATTCCACTTCATCATCATTATTGTCATGCACCACATGGCTAGTACCTCTCCTTTGGGCTAACCCCATGGAGTCCAATATTTCCATCATCAACTTCATCATTGTTGAAATGTCATCAACATCTTTTACATCTAGTCTCTTGGGTCTTCCACTACCTCTTCATCTTTGTATCATCACTCTAAGATCCTATTGGATCCCCACCTCGTCAACATTCACAAATAATCCAATCCAAGAAAAATAATTCTTGTACTCCCCAACCTTGGGCCCAATCTCTAATACCACTTGGTTCGAAGAACACAAAACACCTATACAATTATCACAATTACCACATCACACAACTACACTTCAAACAACAACAATCACAATAACATGCATTCATAACAGCACTCACTCAATGTAAATACAAATGACATAATTAACATCACTCAATAACTTTGTTATTTTATTCATGAAATAACCATCACACTTTGGCCTTTATTACTTTCATAGAGAGGATTACCCTATATCTGCACTTCACTTCTTATTGTACAAGAACAATGGCTTAGAATCGCTTCCCTTCTATTGGTTGATGACCTTTCATTTCTTTACATGTTGGCTAGGCAATCAAATATACTCGAGTCCATGTGCCTATTCTCCAATTGACATGGTGTCCTCAACGTTGTCTAACCTTCGTTTGCTTAATATGATTAGACTCGTCACAATATGACTACTGAGTGTTTCCTCAGAAAGCTCCAAACCCACTGTCACTATTGTGTCTATAAACTCGAACAAATAACAAGTAGTTGATTGCATTAACAGAGCTATGAGAACATTATTATCATCAACTTTGCTATCTACAAAAAGATAGAAAGCCTATGAACTAATAAAAAACCATTTCAACTTTGTTATGTACAAAAGATAAAATGCATATGAACTAATAAAAAATAAATCGCCGTAATATAATATAATATATATATACCTCTTGAATACGCTCTCTCTGGATGTATATAGCTTCTACACTGCAAACAGAAGCTATATATATAGCTTCTGAACAGTAGAAACAGAAGCTATTCCTATATATATAGCTTCTGAACAGTAGAAGGCCCTGGAAACAGCACTCTCCATTAAAAAAAAACACAAACACAATACTGAACATTTAAAATTAAGATTCCTTTGAGAGAAAAGGAGAAAGCATTGATGATTTGACGATTCGTTTGAAAGAAAGAATAGATTCCATAAACTTTAAATTCAGGTCAGACCAAACTTTTGCTTTGAAGATCTTGTTATCCGAAAGCATATTTTCTGCGTACGAGGACTCACTATGCTTACGTCCGTTGGTAGATAGTTTTTAATTACATTTATATTAAACATACCTACTAGCATATACGTATAAGTCAAGATATATCTATAAAAGATTAATGGGGTTTTGTATAACTGTTTTGTGTTTTGGTTTATTTGATTGGAATTTTCTCACATAAATCTGTTTTGTGTTTTGGTTTATTTGATTGAAATTTTCTCACATAAATCTGTAGGAAATCATAATTTTATGTTGTTTAAATTCCATTTTTAAATACAAAAATTGTTATTTAAATTCCATTTTTAAATACAAAAATTTCTGTAAGTTGAAAAATCTTTGGAGTATTTGAATTATCCAGAATTAACTATTCAAATCCGCAGAAAATTAAATTACAACTTTTTTATTTTATAAATTTTCTAAATAATATAAAACTAGCACAGCCTGGTGAATGCAGAAGGCCCAGAAAATGAAAACGCAGCCCATACAATGAAACCCACTGTCATACATGGCATCTCTCCACCATAGTAAATTTTAAATATGATCAAGTAAAAGTAAAAAAATAAACATGTAAACTGCTGTCTTTATAATATTAAGGAAAATAGTGATTGAAATCACAACCATTGATTTATTGAGACGATTAAGAATATTCCATCAATATTTAATCTTGTCCATACAAAACTGATTAAGCACTAAAAACCTCTTAAATATGCCCGTTATCAATAGATATAAGCATTTAAACCTAAATATTTATAAAAAAAATTATTAAAAAAAAAATCATATTTTTAATTTAAAATTGATAAGAATTTTTTTAAATTACAAATACAACATATAAATTTGTAATAAAATTATTTAAGAGTTAAAAATTACAATTTTAACAAAGATTATTTAATTAAATAAAATTTCAAATTCCATTGACACCATATTATTTTATTTGGTTTAGTCTAAATATTAAATTTTTCAACCTTTTTTAGCTATGTATTTTGATAATTTTTGTCAAGAAACTAACTAGAAGTTTGACAAATTGGATGAAAATGCAGATATCAGTTTTTCATATTATACAATCCAAATGGATTAAAGCTTTGTTAAAAAGATCCATATAAATTCAAAATTAAAATTCAAACAATAAAAAAAAATTACAATTTCACCAATTCATTTAACACTAACCCTTAAAAACTTTAAAAAATCTAATAAATAAACTATTTCATTTTATTTTTGTGAATTACTTTAATGACAACATTATTAATTACTTATTTACCACCGTGTTTTTAGGCTTTTTGTCACTGTTCTTCATCTCTCAGTGTGCCCACGATGAATCGCAATGAACTTTCGTAGTGGAAACAATCGATAACAATGTAACTTTAGTTAATATTGCAAAATAGGTAAAAGATGTTTTTGTTAATTTGTACATTGATAAACAACCGGTACAGTAATATAATAACAATCGGAAAGGGTATTGACTAGACGAAGATCGCAGAACTCCGTATCATGGAAGGCTGTGCAATAACTGTACAGGTCTAACCATATTTGAGACATCTGAAAATTGGAAACCCAGTTTCTGAACATGAAAAAGGATTTAGTGGGTTTCTTGTGGCTTCCACATATTGAACTCCAATACCCAATTTTTTCATCGATTACTAAAACAGTAAGTATAAAGGATTAATAGAAGTGGAGGAGGGAGTAAGGGATATAGGTTAGTGTTATTTGGGCCTTATGGGTTGTGTTCCTGAGTGTAGATGTAGTCCACATGAGCAGCTAGTGTGCGTCTCATCAAGCATTCTTCTTCCTCATCTAAATTGTTGCAGTTTTCTTCAAAACCATTCATCTGTGGCCCTTGATCTGCATGCTGCTCAGTCTTAGGAGCGCCTGTGGGCAACTGCAAAATCAGATCATGGTGAGAAGAACTCTGTGTGAGGTTAAGGCAGACAATGAAAAATAATCACCAATAAAAGGAAATCTCAAAAGTAGCCCTCTTTACACTTACAATCGGGTCTGTTGAATTTTCTGTTTCTGTCAAGATGTCAGACTCCTTTGAGTTATGATTCTCATCTGCAAACAGAAGAGAAAACCTGCTTTAGCTTTAGAGCCCATAACAATGATTGCTAAATAGCAAGAATTCTTATAATCTTGTCAATAATAACAAATGGAATTCATTAACACAAAGGTACAGTAACGTTACTAAACAGTTTGACCAGAGGATCTGAGGTACTGGCTATATAAAATCCATATTTGATGGTATTGGAACAAAAAATATGACTACTTTATAACAATAGATTAAAAGGAAAACAACAGAAAATCTGGTTGTAGATTCACAAGATAAAGTTGAATAACTAGCCAACGTTCTGACCTTTTTTGGACGAGTCATAACCTGAATGTATTAAGCCAAATTGAGACCAAAATATGCAGAAATAGGTCAAAATTAACGTTGCTAATGCCAGCCATGGCTTCAGAGGCGTCAAAAACCCTTTCAGTAAATAGATTTCGACATTCCAGTAATGCAAAACCAAAAATGGACAGATTCCAGTAATGCAAAACCAAAAATGGACAGATTCCAGTAATGCAAAACCAAAAATGTACAGATTCCAGTGAATTAAAGGGGAAGGAAATGACACCAGGAAGGTGGAAAACGTTTGCTATTTGTCCTACTTATATGCAGAAACAAAAAAACAAAAAAAAAAACCTCCTGTTTTGAAACAAATTGTTCAGCATGATAGCTTCAAATTTATGAGCAATGATGGGATATATACAAACAACAAAATACACGCAATTACGCTGACACAATGAAATGAGAGAGTGGGAAAACCTGTTGCCAGGGATCGAATCGCGTTTGCAGTACTGAGAAATAGAATGGCACATACAAGTGAAACAAGTATCCTGGTCTGTCTTTTTGTAGTAGCCATTCTCATTCTGCACTTCACAGAAGGATATGAGAAAATATGGGGGCTCCTTGTGTTTCGGCTGAGAAAATATGCGGATGTGGAAGATATCAGCTGAGATTTTAAAATCAGAACAATCGTTGAGCCACAGAAACCGAAAAAGGATCATTAAACTAGCATATTAGAAGGCTGATCCAGCTGTGGTTGTCGACACAATGCTCGGCATGGCAATTATATAGCAGAGCCCGCACCCCCGGGCCTCCAATATCTCACTATTCAGAACACGGTTGACACTTTGAACGTCGGTTTAAATGGCATCCCAATGTCTACAGATGTATTTAATGCTCGAGTCCGACAACTGGGACCGACAGTTTTGTACTTTTTCCTCTCGCGAAAAGAACGGGGGTTCAAAAGCTCAAATGGCAGATTTCCGTAATGTTTTTTTCATATTATGCTCATAATCACGATAGATTAGGGTGTAGGGTTTACATATTATACTCATAATCACGATAGATTAGGGTGTAGGGTTTATGAGGGGAGGAAACTAATCTTATAGTAAATACATTTCTTTCTGCGTAAGTTTAATAAGAGTTCTGTAAAAATTTCAGGAGTTTAAGGTGGTATTAGTGGTGAAATAATATTTTTCAGATTTTTTTCCAAATTTTAAATTAATTTATATTATCAAAAATTCCATATGTAATAAGGGAATTTTAGATTTTTTATATTGGAAAAAAAGTTTGTTGCAAAGTTTAAAAACTTGTTTTTTAATAATGGAATTCATTTATATTAACAAAATCTGAAATTTCAGTTAAATTATTGATTTCAA
>JZKD02S1139801.1:0-12874 GCA_000966675.3 Picea glauca | reverse complement strand
CTAGTGGAGGAGCATTCTTTCTGGGTGACTCATTAGTTGCATGGCTTAGTAAAAAGCAAGGATCCATTTCATTATCCACTACAGAGGCAGAATACATTGCTGCTGCTACTTGCTGTACACAAATTTTATGGATGATACAAACTCTTGTAGATCTGAAGGTAACTTACACTGATCCTATTCCAATTCATTGTGATAACACTAGTGCCATTAGTGTCTCCAAGAATCCTGTTCTTCATTCCAAGACTAAGCATATTCGAATAAAGTACCATTTTCTCAGAGAACAAGTTACAAACAGAATTGTTCAGTTGAATTATATTCCTTCCAAAGAACAGATGGATGATATCTTTACTAAACCATTAGCAGCGACCCCTTTTGAATATCTTCGTAAAAAATTGGGGGTTATAATTTCTTGTGCCTAATCTGCTCACCTGGTCAGGGGGAGTACTTATTGAATATCTGGTGTATTTCCAAGATGATTATAGTCGATAGGGGGAGTATGTTTTGCAACAAGATCAGAGGAAGAATGTTTCTTCTTTGACATTGATGTCAAAGGGGGAGAAAAGAGTTCGAGAGGAGAGTCGAGTCCGAATGCATGCGGGTGCTTGTATTGCCATCAATGCCAAAGGGGGAGATTGTTAGCAAATATTTAACAGACATCGAATGGCATGAGTATAGGAAGAATGTACAGAGGATTGTTGGCATGTTTTAGAGGCAACGTACACTTGTCATTGATGGCAAGTATAGTGGTGATGATGGCTTGAGTACAATAGCGATGATCAACGGTGCAGTGATAATCAGGGAAGAGAATCAACCGTGTTCATTGGATCTCTTCTTGAATTCCTGATGGCCGTCAGATCTAAATAAGAGCATGCTGAAGAGGTAGGCCCGTAAGGGTTGAGAAGAATTTCTGTTCGTTGGATCCCCTTCAAATTCCTAATAGAACGAGGGTTGTCAGATCTGAATGTAGACAAGAAGAGCGCACTAAAGAGGAGGACAGATCTCAGATGTTATATCCAAGCGTAGGACCCGACCATCGTTGGATCAAGGAGAACCTTCACGATCTTTAAAGTACAAGGAGAAGTGGGCGTACAAAATTTCGAAAGAAGGAGGACCATCCATTTACGGGTAGGACACGTGGGGATAGATCGTCAGTTCGCTGACTGGAGAGTCAAAGGAACGATGTTCCCTAACCTCTCGAAATCAAGATATGCGAAATCACGATATGTGAAATCACGATTTAATCTCAGCCGTCAGATTAAGGTTGAATCTGGACCGTTGATTCCAGTCCATGTCGGAGTTTTGGGGATCGAGAGTTGGAGATGTCAAGTAATATCATCCAAAGGAATCCCAATTTCGCGATATGAAAAATCATGACTTAATCGCAACTGTTGAATCAATATCAAATCTGGACCGTTGATTCCAGTCCATGTCAGAGTTTCGGGGATCGAGAGTTGGATATGTCAAGTAATATCATCCACAGGAATCCCGATTTCGCGATATGCAAAATCGCGACTTAATCGCAGCCGTTGAATCAAGATCAAATCTGGACCATTGATCCAACTCCATATCAGAGTTTCACGAATCACGACATGGAGAGGAAAAAGAAATAATGCAACAAGAATTGCAAAATCGCGATTTAATCACAGGCATTGAATCAAGATTGAATCTGGACCGTTGATCCAAGTCCATTTTGGGGTTTCAAGGATCGAGTGTTGGAGATGCCNCAGCGACCCCTTTTGAATATCTTCGTAAAAAATTGGGGGTTATAATTTCTTGTGCCTAATCTGCTCACCTGGTCAGGGGGAGTACTTATTGAATATCTGGTGTATTTCCAAGATGCTTATAGTCGATAGGGGGAGTATGTTTTGCAACAAGATCAGAGGAAGAATGTTTCTTCTTTGACATTGATGTCAAAGGGGGAGAAAAGAGTTCGGGAGGAGAGTCGAGTTCGAATGCATGCGGGTGCTTGTATTGCCATCAATGCCAAAGGGGGAGATTGTTAGCAAATATTCAACAGACATCGAATGGCATAAGTATAGGAAGAATGTACAGAGGATTGTTGGCATGTTTTAGAGGCAACGTACACTTGTCATTGATGGCAAGTACAGTAGTGATGATGGCTTGAGTACAACAACGATGATCAACGATGCAGTGATAATCAGGGAAGAGAATCAACCGTGTTCATTGGATCTCTTCTTGAATTCCCGATGGCCGTCAGATCTGAATAAGAGCATGCTGAAGAGGTAGGCCCGTAAGGGTTGAGAAGAATTTTTGTTCGTTGGATCCCCTTCAAATTCCTAATAGAACGAGGGTCGTCAGATCTGAATGTAGACAAGAAGAGCGCACTAAAGAGGAGGACAGATCTCAGATGTTAGATCCAAGCGTAGGACCCGACCATCGTTGGATCAAGGATAACCTGCACGATCTTTAAAGTACAAGGAGAAGTGGGCGTACAAAATTCCGAAAGAAGGAGGACCATCCATTTACGGGTAGAACATGTGGGGATAGATCGTCAGTTCGTTGACTGGAGAGTCAAAGGAACGATGTTCCCTAACCTCTCGAAATCACGATATGCGAAATCACGATATGTGAAATCATGATTTAATCTCAGCCGTCAGATTAAGGTTGAATTTGGACCGTTGATTCCAGTCCATGTCAGAGTTTTGGGGATTGAGAGTTGGAGATGTCAAGTAATATCATCCAAAGGAATCCCAATTTCGCGATATGAAAAATCATGACTTAATCGCAACCGTTGAGTCAAGATCAAATCTGGACCGTTGATTCCAGTCCATGTCGGAGTTTCGGGGATCGAGAGTTGGATATGTCAAGTAATATCATCCACAGGAATCCCGATTTCGCGATATGCAAAATCGCGACTTAATTGCAGCCGTTGAATCAAGATCAAATCTGGACCATTGATCCAAATCCATATCAGAGTTTCACGAATCACGACATGGAGAGCAAAAATAAACAATGCAACAAGAATTGCAAAATCGCGATTTAATCACAGGCATTGAATCAAGATTGAATCTGGACCGTTGATCCAAGTCCATTTTGGGGTTTCAAGGATCGAGTGTTGGAGATGCCAAAGAATATTAACATCAAGAATCTCGATATCGCGATATGCGAAATCACGACATAATTGCAACCGTCAGATCAAGATGTGATCTGGACAGTTGATACGACTCCATTACAGAGTTTCGTGGATCGATACTTTGAAGTGACAAAAACACTGAACGTCAAGAGTGTCGAAATCGCGATGTGTGAAATCCCGACTAAATCTGAACCATCAGATCAAGATATGATCTGGACCGTTGATCCAACTTCTTTATGGAGTTTCGTGGATCAGGACTTTGAAGTGACAAAAACACTGAACGTCAAGAGTGTCGAAATCGTGATGTGTGAAATTCCGATTGAATCTGAACCATCAGATCAAGATATGATCTGGACCATTGATCTGACTTCTTTACAGAGTTTCGTGGATTGGGATTTGTAAGTGACAAGAACATTGAACATCAGGAATGTCGAAATCGCGATATGTGAAATCGCGGTATGATCTGAACCGTCAGATCAAGTGTTGATCGGAGGGTTACTGTTCTCTCTCACAGTTAACTCCTCAGTTTCGAATCTGTTAGCAAAACAGACTCATGATTACCGATTAGTTGGCATTTCAGTTGCTGAGACAGTTGTCTCCCTTTTGCCTAGGGAGATGGGAAGTTGAATCGCCATGAGTGTGTATAAAAGAAAATGAGACAGACAGCGTGAAGTTGGTTGTTCTGTATGAGAAATGAATAAAAATGTAAGAAAGGGAAAATCAGATGGTGCAGAGTGAGATGAAGAATATGCACAGTATGAGACGAAACTCAGGGAAGAGTAACTGATGATGAAGAAAACTTGAAGCTGAGCAGAATGACAGAAGAAGTTGATGCAGAGCAGACCTGCTGAACAGATAGAGGAAGAAATGAATTGCAGANAATGCAACAAGAATTGCAAAATCGCGATTTAATCACAGGCATTGAATCAAGATTGAATCTGGACCGTTGATCCAAGTCCATTTTGGGGTTTCAAGGATCGAGTGTTGGAGATGCCAAAGAATATTAACATCAAGAATCTCGATATCGCGATATGCGAAATCACGACATAATTGCAACCGTCAGATCAAGATGTGATCTGGACTGTTGATACGACTCCATTACGGAGTTTCGTGGATCGATACTTTGAAGTGACAAAAACACTGAACGTCAAGAGTGTCGAAATCGCGATGTGTGAAATCCCGAATAAATCTGAACCATCAGATCAAGATATGATCTGGACCGTTGATCCAACTTCTTTATGGAGTTTCGTGGATTAGGACTTTGAAGTGACAAAAACACTGAACGTTAAGAGTGTCGAAATCGTGATGTGTGAAATTCCGATTGAATCTGAACCATCAGATCAAGATATGATCTGGACCATTGATCTGACTTATTTACAGAGTTTCGTGGATTGGGATTTGTAAGTGACAAGAACATTGAACATCAGGAATGTCGAAATCGCGATATGTGAAATCGCGGTATGATCTGAACCGTCAGATCAAGTGTTGATCGGAGGGTTACTGTTCTCTCTCACAGTTAACTCCTCAGTTTCGAATATGTTAGCAAAAAAGACTCATGATTACCGATTAGTTGGCATTTCAGTTGCTGAGACAGTTGTCTCCCTTTTGCCTAGGGAGATGGGAAGTTGAACCGCCATGAGTTTGTATAAAAGAAAATGAGACAAACAACGTGAAGTTGGTTGTTATGTATGAGAAATGAATAAAACTGTAAGAAAGGGAAAATCAGATGGTGCAGAGTGAGATGAAGAATATGCACAGTGTGAGACGAAACTCAGGGAAGAGTAACTGATGATGAAGAAANGAGGATTGTTGTTGTTGTTGTTGTGGAAGATGACCTTGGAGAGAATGCTCCAAAAAAACTGTTTTCACACAAGAAAATTTTTTTGCTTCTCGATGACAACAAGGGTTAGATCTCGGTTAGCTTACCCGGAAGATGCACCTTTTCCTATCTGTTTCTGATTCACCAAGATCGCACAAGGCACGGGGCAAAGAGAATACATAGATCTAAAAGAGTAGCAGCCCGGAAAAAAAAAATACAAACCGAAATAAAATCAAAACTTTGCAAATTTTAAAAAAAAATGCGTATTCATACTTTATACCTCCAGATCTGACTGTAATGGCCGTATCTTGGGAAAACAAAAACCTTTGCGAGTGAAACAAAAAGTGTTCCTAAATGAAACAAGTGCTCCAGACGCAATGGAACAGTCCTCTCAGACCAGAAATGTACGAAAATGCCAGAAAATGGAGATGAGGCAACTCGGCTTCACGATCTCGATATACAACAGGAGCGGGTCTTCAAACAGGCTCTGATACCATGTTCGACAACACATGTATTCCAGTAGAGGATGAACACCTTCAGTAACCACTCACATAACCAGATAAAATATCAACACACCGATGTTTTCACGTGGTAAAACCCCTACGAGGAAACATCCATGGCCCCAGCCAACGCGACCACTTGGAGCAGTTTATTAATGCAAAGAAAAAGATTATAGAGAGATTTTACAAGAGATTTTTTCACAATCAATCATCAGCAAATGATCCTCCATTCTCTTTAAATAGAGATCATGGACCAATCGGGTGTTAAGCCACATATCAATGGCCGTTAAGATCGAGGAGAGTATGAACCGTCGGATCACTCTATGCCGGGAACATATTGTGACCGTAGGATTTCCTAACTACAAATGCATATTAATGCATACTAAAGAAATAAACTTTTACCTAACGAAATATTAGACCAAGTAGATCTTAACTAACTCCTAAGTGTCTAAATATCAGACCAAGTAGATCTTAACTAACTCCTAAGTGTCTAAATATCCTAACAAAAAACTCATATCTCCTCATTCATAGGGAGTTAGGGACTTCCATTTATTGTTGGAAAGGTCTTGAAATAATATTTCCAACCATGTAACTTGATATCCCATTTGATTTAGGTATGTAGGGTAAAAATTCCCTCAAATATAAGTATCCAAATTGACCAAAAATAATACTTTCAACAATCTCCATCTTGCAATATTTATCTTGGACATTTGTAGGCTTCTTCACTTGAATTTAGGAGCTTCTTCACTTGGTTTTAGGAATTATTCAAGTCTCCTTCAAGGCTCCATTTGTGTACAACTCAAAGTGGGCATGTGGAAAAAAACACATGCTATCTCATCTCGTGAGGGCCATGCTTCAAAGCTTCACTGTAAGGGGATCACTTTGGAGTTATATACACTTATGTCAAGGCTCCTTCAAGTCACTTCAAGGCTTATTCAAGTGGACACATCATTACTGTTTTAGGGGCTTCTTCAGTTTGCTTTGAAATTGACTTGTCCTCATGGCTTCAAGGATTCTTTACCTAGTGTCGAGTGAAATATATGCTATCTATTTCGACATTAAATTGTCAACCTGAGGCTCATAAGTTTCGAGGTGATAGAATTGTATGTGTAGGTATAGAGATCTACTCTAGCAGTCTAATCTAATGCCATAAACACACTCAGATAATAAAGAGATTAAACAAACTAGAACAATTTCTCACCTAGGGAAGAAACCCGACATGGAGTGACCATATCTCATGAATTAGGTCATTAATCTATTTGTTGGTGATTTAAAGCTATTGGAAATTTAAAATGTGAGAAAAATAAGATGCATAAATTATTATAAGGGAAACATTGAAAAATGGTACCGGAATAACAAACTAGTGCAAGAATCTATTATGCAAAAGATGAGACTAGGTATGAAAGATTACTATTCTAATTACTCTTTTTACTTGGAAATCTAACTCTGTGATTCATTTACTCAATTCAGATTAGAACAKTGATTTCTACAGAAAAATATAAAGTAGAAACAAAACAATCTACCAAAAACTTTGCCATTCAAGGAATATCAATATACTAAACACATGTTCTTATAACCAGTTAGATTGATGAACTAATTACCAAAAATAATTTAAAATAAAAAATTATGTTGTCATACTTGAACCATAAATATATTCACAGAGGTATAGTGGTTACATAGTACCGTAAGGGTTAATTTAATCTACTTTAATTGGTCATGAACAACTTCTTAATAAACATGCTCAGTTCCTAGTGCTCCAATTACAAAGAAGATTTGTATTTACAACATGGTGTGAATAATTCAAGTGAATACATGCAATGAAGTTACAATTGAAAAGAGTGATTACTACAACTGGAAATACACAAAGGAGATTATAAGAAAATGACTGCAAAAAGATATTAGAATAGTAATGGGAAATTAAAAAAGTTATAAGGAAACAGATTATACACAAAAATTATAAGAGATTGACTGTAAAGGGAAATTAGAACAACTCCTGGAAAAGAGAGGTTAAAAATCTAAATAAACAAAGAAATGAGACACATTGACTACTGGTGCCCCCCCTGAGNTTATTTACCTAGTGTCAAGTGAAATATATGTTATTTATGTCGACATTAAATTGTCAACCCGAGGCTCGTAAGCTTCGAGGTGATAGAACTGTATGTGTAGGTCTAGAGCTCTACTCTAGCAGTCTAACCTAATGCCGTAAACACACTCAGATAATAAAGAGATTAAACAAACTAGAACAATCTCTCACCTAGGGAAGAAACCTGACATGGAGTGACCATATCTCATGAATTAGGTCATTAATCTATTTGTTGGTGATTTAAAGCTATTGGAAATTTAAAATGTGAGAAAAATAAGATGCAGAAATCAGTATAAGGGAAACATTGAAAAATGGTACCGGAATAACAAACTAGTGCAAGAATCTATTATGCAAAAGATGAGCCTAGGCATGAAACATTACTATTCTAATTGATCTTTTTACTTGGAAATCTAACTCTGTGATTCATTTACTCAATTCGGATTAGAACATTGATTTCTACAGAAAAATATAAAGTAGAAACAAAACAATCTACCAAAAACTTTTCCATTCAAGGAATATCAATATACTAAACACGTGTTCTTATAACCAGTTAGATTGATGAACTAATTATCAAAAATAATTTAAAATCAGAAACTATGTTCTCATACATGAACCAGAAATATATTCACAGAGGTATAGTGATTACATAGTACCGCAAGGGTTAATTTAATCTACTTTAATTGGTCATGAACAACTTCTTAATAAACATGCTCAGTTCCTAGTGCTCCAATTACAAATAAGATTTATATTTACAACATGGTGTGAATAATTCAAGTGAATACATACAATGAAGTTACAATTAAAAAGAGTGATTACTACAGCTGAAAATACACAAAGGAGATTATAAGAAAATGAGTGCAAAAAGATAATAGAACAATAATGGGAAATTAAAAAAGTTATAAGGAAACAGATTATACACAGAAATTATAAGAGAATGATTATAAAGAGAAATTAGAACAACTCCTGCAAAAGAGAGGTTAGAAATCTAAATAAACAAAGAAATGAGACACACTGACTATTGGTGCCCCCCCTGAGTAGTTGTGGTACTCCATCTCACGAATTGATCATAGCTCAACTTAATTTATAAATTTGCATTAAAGTGAATAACAGATCCAAGTTTACACAGAGTTCTCAAAATGTTTCTCTGGGCCAATCTTATCATGCTAGCAATCTCAAGTATATATAGAGTCTGAGAGGTCGACCACTGAAAGGGTCAACTCTCTCTCAAAACCATAAAATTGTTTAATTGTTCTATTAATAGGCAACGAGTCTTAAAATCATATCTCGAATATAGGAGATAGATTTAATTGTCTAAATTGAAATACAATAGGAGCCATAACAAGAGGGCGATAATGGGTAAAAAACCCATGTTCTAGTTTTGTTTGACAACGCCTGCAAGTATGGTAATAGCCAAATCTGCTGCGTTCTGTGTTCCGTAATAAGGGCCTGATGGAGGTCCAGATATGCCTGATATAAATTTGGGCTACCGAATGAAGGGTCAGATTCACTTGATATGTAATTTCTAGTTGGCTCTCTTGTGCACAAATATGGGAACGAGTGCCAGAATGAGTGTTGGAATCTCAAGCCATTTGATCCTGATCCAATGTATGGAAACAACTATCTACCACAATATCAAGAATTAGTTTATCATTAATAAAACCATATAAAATACACTAAGAATAATAAATTAAGCATGAATTCACACCATTTACTTTTATTTCTTTTAATCAATGGATTTAAATAAAAGACCAACATTTTAAAGTAAATTTGATGGTTTATGGTTAAATGTGATGACATAATAGTGAAATAAGGTGGAAGAAAGAATCAAATTTAAGAGCCCATCACCTGGCTTCATGGCTTCAATAATCAAACAATCTAAAGGCTTATTTACTTGGCTTCATGGCTTGAAGGATTCTTTACTTGGATTCATGGCTTCAAGGATTCTTCACTTGGCTTCATGGCTTCAATACTCAAACAATATCCCTTTTTCACTACCATGTCATCATCATCACTGTTACATCCTTATCATTACTATCACATCATCATCATCATCACTACCACTTTGACATCAATGACAACATTTTCTCAACATAAACACCTATGGTTGGCTATGATCCTCTCACAGAACCCAACTTCCCAACATATCATAGTATGTAAACTCCTACAACTATCNAATTAAGCATGAATTCACACCATTTACTTTTATTGCTTTTAATCAAAGGATTTAAATAAAAGACCAACATTTTAAAGTAAATTTGATGGTTTATGGTTAAATGTGATGACATAATGGTGAAATAAGGTGGAAGAAAGAATCAAATTTAAGAGCCCGTCACCTGGCTTCATGGCTTCATGGCTTCAATACTCAAACAATCTAAAGGCTTATTTACTTGGCTTCATGGCTTGAAGGATTCTTTACTTGGCTTCATGGCTTGAAGGATTCTTCACTTGGCTTCATGGATTCAATACTCAAACAATCTCCCTTTTTCACTACCATGTAATCATCATCACTATTACATCCTTATCATTAATATCACATCATCATCATCATCACTGCCACTTTGACATCAATGACAACATTTTCTCAACATAAACACCTATGGTTGGCTATGATCCTCTCACAGAACCCAACTTCCCAACATATCATAGTATGTAAACTCTACAACTATCCCAATCCACCAACTCTCTTTCCCCTTTAGCCTACACAACCTAAGGAATAGGATCCCTTCTCTACTATGCAGTCCCTTAGGTTATCCCACTCCCTTCCTAGGCTCTAGCAAAGACTGGCCAAAAAATCTTGCCACTAGGGACTTAAGGAATTCTCAGATGCAATTTACCTTTCCCAATGACAACCATTCCCCTCTCAACAATTTTCTAATGGATTCATGGTAGCAAATTCCATATTTATCAAAACCATAATGATCAAAATCTCTATTACATCCTTAATGAAACAACTTAAGACTAGAGTGTTAAATCCGAGAAATATGCATAAACATATAATGAAATCCAAACAGTATAAACTCCTATGCATGCATCAATAAACAATAAATCAAAGAAAGAAAGAACCAAGATAGACAAAACAGTGAGACACGTATTTATGTGGTAAAACCCCAATGTGGGGAAACATACATGGAAGGCTTGGTCTTCTATTTCTTAGGAAAACTCCAATATTACAATATCATCCCTCCATAAGTGTCTTGGAGCACATACATTCACTACGATATGACAATATGACCTCCTTCACCTCCTTTATATATGAGAGAGTGAAAGGAAAACAAATCACATGATGCATGTGGGATAAACCCTTTTTACAATAAAATGAGTTATTGAAGAATAACTTTACAAAATACCACTAGGGATTCATTAGTACATTCTAACATTCCCCCTTAATGATGAATAGAGGGATATAATCACAGTTGGAGGAATATTTCATTAACTAAAATCTCCCCTTGATGACAACTTCCCACACCCCCAATAAGTTATGAACATGGGTGATTTTAGGGGCGAAATTTCGCTCATGGGAGAAATTAAAGGGGTTCCAAATTTTTGTTGGGTGTTTTTTTTATATTGGAGTGGTTTTTTTAAAATTTTATTTTTCGTCCCTAATTTATTTAAAAAAAAATAGTATAGAGGGTTAGCCCATTTTTTTATGAGGGAGAAAAGAAAAAAAAATGTATTTCGCTCCTGCATTTGGAGCTCCAAGCATCCATTCGCCCCATTTCCAGAAATATAGAAATTTTTGGTAGTAAATTCGCCCTCAAATTGGGTATAAATCATGGTTTATGGTTTAATTTGATCCAGTTTTGTGGTATGGGAAGCTACACTTTTCTATTCTCCTGATTTCCAAAGAATAAGGGGATTTCTGTTAGTTATTTCACCCTCCCATCTGCTATAAATCGCGGACTATTTCTTTGTCAACAAGCACAACGTTTGGAGGGTATTTAGATGAGGCCCGAGGGTATTAGAAAAAAAAATCAATAATCAATTATCAATAGCACAATTTTTGAATATTTGGCAAAATGTTTGGATATCCAGACTCCAGAGGAAAGCACAATACACTATTTTGATGAAATTGTAACTTCATATTTCCTTTAGAAATTGTTTATTGTGGTTGTAAGTAATGTAAAATATTTTTAATCATGTTGTTGTGGGCTTGTGTTATTGAACTCAAGTAGTAGGCATGNCACTATTACATCCTTATCATTAATATCACATCATCATCATCATCACTGCCACTTTGACATCAATGACAACATTTTCTCAACATAAACACCTATGGTTGGCTATGATCCTCTCACAAAACCCAACTTCCCAACATATCATAGTATGTAAACTCCTACAACTATCCCAATCCACCAACTCTCTTTCCCCTTTAGCCTACACAAACTAAGGAATAGGATCCCTTCTCTACTATGCAGTCCCTTAGGTTATCCCACTCCCTTCCTAGGCTCTAGCAAAGACTGGCCAAGAAATCTTGCCACTAGGGACTTAAGGAATTCTCAGATGCAATTTACCTTTCCCAATGACAACCATTCCCCTCTCAACAATTTTCTAATGGATTCATGGTAGAAAATTCCATATTGATCACAACCATAATGATCAAAATCTTTATTACATCCTTAATGAAACAACTTAAGACTAGAGTGTTAGATCCGAGAAATATGCATAAACATATAATGAAATCCAACCAGTATAAACTCCTATGCATGCATCAATAAACAATAAATCAAAGAAAGAAAGAACCAAGATAGACAAAACAGTGAGACACGTATTTATGTGGTAAAACCACAATGTGGGGAAACATACATGGAAGGCTTGGTCTTCTATTTCTTAGGAAAACTCCAATATTACAATATCATCCCTCCATAAGTGTCTTGGAGAACATACATTCACTACGATATGACAATATGACCTCCTTCACCTCCTTTATATATGAGAGAGTGAAAGGAAAACAAATCACATGATGCATGTGGGATAAACCCTTTTTACAATAAAATGAGTTATTGAAGAATAAATTTACAAAATACCACTAGGGATTCATTAGTACATTCTAACATTCCCCCTTAATGATGAATAAAGGGCTATAATCACAGTTGGAGGAATATTTCATTAACTAAAATCCCCCCTTGATGACAACTTCCCACACCCCCAATAAGTTATGAACATGGGTGATTTTAGGGGCGAAATTTCGCTCATGGGAGAAATTAAAGGGGTTCCAAATTTTTGTTGGGCGTTTTTTTATTATATTGGAGTGGTTTTTTTAAACTTTTATTTTTTGTCCCTAATTTATTTAAAAAAAAATAGTATAGAGGGTTAGCCCATGTTTTTATGAGGGAGAAAAGAAAAAAAAATGTATTTCGCTCCTGCATTTGGAGCTCCAA
>JZKD02S1139790.1:0-12874 GCA_000966675.3 Picea glauca | reverse complement strand
TAGAATCTATACCTGAAGTTTGGGGTAAAAATGTTTTGTTCACCCAAGTTGGTAATTATTCAAAGTGAGATGGTAAAAATGAATTGTTTTTGAACTATTTAAAGCCTTTTTTACCATATTTTCCAAAGTAAAAAGTTATTTGTCACCAATTTCTTGTGTATTTTGGCTTATCGTTCATTTTAACTTTGAGAAATTTCATTTTGATAGTTTGCAAGACCAAAGTGACATTCAGTTGCCATTTTTTGGCATCAACCTTTTTCAATTTTAAGGTAAGTGGTTATGAACTAGAATATAATGATAGATCTCTTTCCTTGCATTTTGCATTATTAGCTCTATTTTTCAATCATTATTCCTTAGGGTCAAATCTGCCAAGTTGTGATGTTTAAATCCACCCTAATCTATTATTTGTCACAACTTGTGCGAAATATTCTACCTATCACCGATTACCCTAATTAGCACCCCACTTACCATTTGGCATCGATGTCAAGTATTTATCGTAGGCCCAAGACCCCATTATCCCTACCATGACTATGAGTAAGAAACCACATTATTCTCTCCCATCATTTTATATTGAATTTCTTAGTGGGCTTCCATTACATTTTTTTTATTGTAATTTGCATTTCTTATTGTTGCTTGTGATTTCATGCCTAATGCTATGTTGAAATTTGTTTCCTTATGCTTACTTCCATCTACCATTTTCATTAGTTTCTCATGCATGTCAAACCATATCCATAAAGGAGACACACTTATGATTGTATGCAGCCTACACATCACCTTTTTTTCTTTATTTTTGCATAGATCCATTATGTGCATTTGGAACATATTTGCACATCCTATGGAACTTTCCTACTATATTATATTATGGAATTCTTTTATTCTTCTTAGGATTTGCTGATATGAAAAGTAGTTTAAAAATTAAATATTTATAAAAAAAAGGAGATGGGAGGAAGAATAAACATCTTTATTATTCATGTATCGATATGATATCAATCAATCTATGTTACCCTTGAACAAAGAACTTGTTTTGTGTCAATTTTTTACAGTTGGTTTTAATGTTGCTTTAGGCATTGTTCCATGATTCTGAGTTTTTACTCCTTTGATTGGTTATTCTTCCTTTTATCCCCATCTTGTGGGATATCTAAGGAGATTATTCGTTGAGGCCCTTAGGTTGTAGATATGGAGTGTCGAGAGACCACATGACTAGAAAT
Source organism: Picea glauca (assembly GCA_000966675.3). Classification (NCBI taxonomy): domain Eukaryota; kingdom Viridiplantae; phylum Streptophyta; class Pinopsida; order Pinales; family Pinaceae; genus Picea; species Picea glauca. Next base: position 11,666 of record JZKD02S1139790.1, on the reverse strand, counting down.
ATCATTTTGCACAGATGGAGACCCTTCTCACCACCACATAGGTCATAGATTTTCAGATCACCACACCAGCTGGCTTCCAAGAGGCAATGGGCCTTGATCCATGAGGTACAATTCAGGTATTATTGTGAGTGTCATTTCAATATTTGAGGCATTTGAGTATGTTGTATCTTAGACTGCTTTAGATTTCATGATATATGCTTGGATATTATTCCTTTTTCCCTGCTTCACCTTGGTGGTTGACATTGTACCCTAGCAAGTAGTATTCCTTGGGGATGAGTTTTCTATTGGGAACTCTCTTGAAGAGGCATCATACCATTCCCGACCATACTTACCACCTTCCATCACTATTTCCCCCCATCTCCTTATCTGTTAGGATTTTAGGGTGTATTGAGCCAAGAAGGGTTTGTCCCTCATTCTATGGAAAGAAGGGGGTGAAAGCCCAAATGGATTGATGTTGGATAAAAGATAAAATCCTATGTACAAAACTTTCATATGCTTCACCCAAGGATTCCCCAAGAAAGCAATGAAACACTTATATGTAAGAAAAAGGGGGACCCACAATAATAATAATTAAGAATGATTAAAAGGGTTAGTTGGAGGATATGAGGTCTCATCATGATCCAACATATAATGTTCATGAATATCTAGTGGTATGACATTACCATCATCTGGTCACCAATATAGCGCTCTTAGTTGCATGGATGAGAGAAAGGGGGTCTCATCATGAGCCAACCTCTTCATTTCCACTAGGTGTTTGTGAGTTACACTGTCATTATTTGGACACCACGCTAAGACAGTGACCTTCAACTTGTCCTTAAAATATGAAAGAAACCAAGAATGGAAAAAATATGGGCTTGGAAAAATTGCATTGCAAATGAAGGTGCAACACACCCTCTACAAAGGCACCCTTGAATGAGACACTAAAACCCCTTGTATATCATGAACCACATTCCCATTGAGTCTTGACCCTTAACCACTTTAACCACTTTACATGGCTTAGAGAGGGATCTCTTGGAATCACTCCTTGACCCAAGGCAAGATTTACCCAATAGGACACCTCAACAACCCTCCCATATTCAAGCTTGACAAGTCGCATAATGTCTTTGGGAACTTAATTGTTTGATATGGTAATATTTGATGCACATGCTTAGGTTGCTCATTTATTGATTTGATTTACTTATCATGATGTTATGACTTGAGATCCTTGGAGCGTTTGCTTACTTTTCTTTGCAGGACCTATTTGGTGGAGAATTTTGGAGGAACAAGCCTAGCTTGGGCTTCCATCGGGCTTGAAGCCCACGAGTGGATGCCAAGGGCCTATATGCCAAATGAGAAATATGAAACCTTAGAGCCTTAGAAGATGACTTGGATGACATAACCTAGCCCCCACATGCCAAATGTTTTCCCTAGGAAAGGAAAAACGTCACCTTTAGAGGCATGACATCACCTAAGGGGGTTAGGGTTTGGTGGTGAGGTTGATATGCATTTTCACAAGGATGTTTTGAGGAGTTTGAGGCTTTGACCATGAAGGAGGTGACTTGGATGCTTGAAATGTGGCTTTGGGAAGCCTTCCTACACTCTTCCATCCACAACAATTTTCTCCTAGTGCCAAAACGTCCCCTAAAGGGGTGAGTTATGTCTTTCTAAATTTAGGGTTTTCTTTATGAAAAAGTGAAATTAAAGTGAATTTTTAAATATTACTTTGTAAAAGGGGAAATATTAGGGTTGTTGACCCCTAGTCTTGTGATTTACCCTAATATTATGTGGAAAAACTAGCTTAGTGAAATTTTGTATAAATAAGATATCATAAGATCTCATTTGAATCATCATAACTCTCCCATGTGGAGAAGGATACTTGGCTGAATTTTTCACCCTAATTGGGATTTTTTCTATCTCTCTCTCTTGCAAATGAATTTTGGTGATATCTCTTGGTGAGTGCTTGAGCTAAGTTGGTGCACACCTCTTGGAGGCTTCCTTACTTGCTCTTGAATGGTAATTGCTTGGTGAACCAGGGTTTGATCTTGCATATTTCTTGGAATTGGTAAGGAAAATATGCTTCTTGATTCTTCTTGGTCATTGTTGGTTGAAACCCTGGGAGGAGTATGTTGTATACACCCTCCATCAAGCTTCATTTTATTTGCTAAGTTTATAATCCATTTTTATAAGGGTTGCTATGAGAAGTATGAGTGTGTAAACCCTCCTACATTTAACCTAGTTGGATTGGGATACCCTAGGGAGTAAGAGGATTTACACCCATAAGGTTTTTCTTGATCTAACCTATGTTTTAAAGACTCCATTCACCCAATTTTTTAAAGGCACTAATCTGAAATTTTGTATTGGAGAAATAAATGGTTTGCCTTGGTAAACATGATTTAGTAAGATATCAATCTTGTTCANTAGAATCTATACCTGAAGTTTGGGGTAAAAATGTTTTGTTCACCCAAGTTGGTAATTATTCAAAGTGAGATGGTAAAAATGAATTGTTTTTGAACTATTTAAAGCCTTTTTTACCATATTTTCCAAAGTAAAAAGTTATTTGTCACCAATTTCTTGTGTATTTTGGCTTATCGTTCATTTTAACTTTGAGAAATTTCATTTTGATAGTTTGCAAGACCAAAGTGACATTCAGTTGCCATTTTTTGGCATCAACCTTTTTCAATTTTAAGGTAAGTGGTTATGAACTAGAATATAATGATAGATCTCTTTCCTTGCATTTTGCATTATTAGCTCTATTTTTCAATCATTATTCCTTAGGGTCAAATCTGCCAAGTTGTGATGTTTAAATCCACCCTAATCTATTATTTGTCACAACTTGTGCGAAATATTCTACCTATCACCGATTACCCTAATTAGCACCCCACTTACCATTTGGCATCGATGTCAAGTATTTATCGTAGGCCCAAGACCCCATTATCCCTACCATGACTATGAGTAAGAAACCACATTATTCTCTCCCATCATTTTATATTGAATTTCTTAGTGGGCTTCCATTACATTTTTTTTATTGTAATTTGCATTTCTTATTGTTGCTTGTGATTTCATGCCTAATGCTATGTTGAAATTTGTTTCCTTATGCTTACTTCCATCTACCATTTTCATTAGTTTATCATGCATGTCAAACCATATCCATAAAGGAGACACACTTATGATTGTATGCATCCTACACATCACCTTTTTTTCTTTATTTTTGCATAGATCCATTATGTGCATTTGGAGCATATTTGCACATCCTATGGAACTTTCCTACTATATTGTATTATGGAATTCTTTTGTTCTTCTTAGGATTTGCTGATATGAAAAATAGTTTAAAAATTAAATATTTATAAAAAAAAGGAGTTGGGAGGAAGAATAAACATCTTTATTATTCATGTATCGATATGATATCAATCAATCTATATTACCCTTGAACAAAAAACTTATTTTGAGTCAGTTTTTACAGTTGGGTTTAATGTTGCTTTAGGCATTGTTCCATGATTCTAAGTTTTTACTCCTTTGATTGGTTATTCTTCCTTTTATCCTCATTTTGTGGGATATCTAAGGAGATTATTCCTCGAGGCCCTTAGGTTGTAGATAGGGAGTGCTGAGAGACCACATGACTAGAAATATCATTTTGCACAGATGGAGACCCTTCTCACCACCACATAGGTCATAGATTTTCAAATCACCACACCAGCTGGCTTCCAAGAGGCAATGGGCCTTGATCCATGAGGTACAAGTCAGGTATTATTGTGAGTGTCATTTCAATATTTGAGGCATTTGAGTATGTTGTATCTTAGACTGCTTTATATTTCATGATATATGCTTGGATACTATTCCCTTTTCCCTGCTTCACCCTGGTGGTTGACATTGTACCCTAGCAAGTGGTCTTCCTTGGGGATGGGTTTTCTATTGGGAACTCTCTTGAAGAGGCATCATACCATTCCTGACCATACTTACCACCTTCCATCACTATTTCCCCCCATTTCCTTATCTCTTAGGATTTTAGGGTGTATTGACCCAAGAAGGGTTTGTCCCTCATTCTATGGGAAGAAGGGGGTGAAAGCCAAAATGGATTGATGTTGGGTAAAATATAAAAGCCTATGTACAAAACTTTCATATGCTTCACCCAGGGATCCCCCAAGAAAGCAATGAAACACTTATATGTAAGAAAAAGGGGGACCCACAAGAATAATAATTAAGAATGATTAAAAGGGTTAGTTGGAGGATATGAGGTCTCATCATGATCCGACATATAATGTTCATGAATATCTAGTGGTATGACATTGCCATCATCTGGTCACCAATATAGGGCTCTCAGTTGCATGGATGAGAGAAATGGGGTCTCATCATGAGCCAACCTTCTCATTTCCACTAGGTGTTTGTGAGTGACACTGTCATTATTTGGACACCACGCTAAGACAATGACCTTCAACTTGTCCTTAAAATATGAAAGAAACCAAGAATGGAAAAAATATGGGCTTGGAAAAATTTCATTGCAAATGAAGGTGCAACACACCCTCTACAAAGGCACCCTTGAATGAGACACTAAAACCCCTTGTATGTCATGAACCACATTCCCATTGAGTCTTCACCCTTAACCACTTCAACCACTTTACATGGCTTAGAGAGGGATCTCTTGGAATCACTCCTTGACCCAAGGCAAGATTTACCCAATAGGACACCTCAACAACCCTCCCATATTCAAGCTTGACAAGTCGCATAATGTCTTTGGGAACTTAATTGTTTGATATGGTAATATTTGATGCACATGCTTAGGTTGCTCATTTATTGATTTGATTTACTTATCATGATGTTATGACTTGAGATCCTTGGAGCGTTTGCTTACTTTTCTTTGCAGGACCTATTTGGTGGAGAATTTTGGAGGAACAAGCCTAGCTTGGGCTTCCATCGGGCTTGAAGCCCACGAGTGGATGCCAAGGGCCTATATGCCAAATGAGAAATATGAAACCTTAGAGCCTTAGAAGATGACTTGGATGACATAACCTAGCCCCCACATGCCAAATGTTTTCCCTAGGAAAGGAAAAACGTCACCTTTAGAGGCATGACATCACCTAAGGGGGTTAGGGTTTGGTGGTGAGGTTGATATGCATTTTCACAAGGATGTTTTGAGGAGTTTGAGGCTTTGACCATGAAGGAGGTGACTTGGATGCTTGAAATGTGGCTTTGGGAAGCCTTCCTACACTCTTCCATCCACAACAATTTTCTCCTAGTGCCAAAACGTCCCCTAAAGGGGTGAGTTATGTCTTTCTAAATTTAGGGTTTTCTTTATGAAAAAGTGAAATTAAAGTGAATTTTTAAATATTACTTTGTAAAAGGGGAAATATTAGGGTTGTTGACCCCTAGTCTTGTGATTTACCCTAATATTATGTGGAAAAACTAGCTTAGTGAAATTTTGTATAAATAAGATATCATAAGATCTCATTTGAATCATCATAACTCTCCCATGTGGAGAAGGATACTTGGCTGAATTTTTCACCCTAATTGGGATTTTTTCTATCTCTCTCTCTTGCAAATGAATTTTGGTGATATCTCTTGGTGAGTGCTTGAGCTAAGTTGGTGCACACCTCTTGGAGGCTTCCTTACTTGCTCTTGAATGGTAATTGCTTGGTGAACCAGGGTTTGATCTTGCATATTTCTTGGAATTGGTAAGGAAAATATGCTTCTTGATTCTTCTTGGTCATTGTTGGTTGAAACCCTGGGAGGAGTATGTTGTATACACCCTCCATCAAGCTTCATTTTATTTGCTAAGTTTATAATCCATTTTTATAAGGGTTGCTATGAGAAGTATGAGTGTGTAAACCCTCCTACATTTAACCTAGTTGGATTGGGATACCCTAGGGAGTAAGAGGATTTACACCCATAAGGTTTTTCTTGATCTAACCTATGTTTTAAAGACTCCATTCACCCAATTTTTTAAAGGCACTAATCTGAAATTTTGTATTGGAGAAATAAATGGTTTGCCTTGGTAAACATGATTTAGTAAGATATCAATCTTGTTCACGATGGATTATTTTCTACATGTTATAAGCTTTATTGAGCCCTAAGGGTGTCCTTTAAAATGCATTACAATATTCCACTGCTAGTACCAAATAAGAAGTCATAAAAAATATTTTTGTTTTCAAATAATTGGCCAGTTGATATGAAATCTCATTCAAGAATATTTTGGCCTGATCAAACATTGCTTCCATTCAAAAAGAGACATACGGGACATATAAACCATACCTTGGAATGTGATACGTAGAATCTTATCCCATCATCCATTTAAACAACTAAGAAAAATCTCGATATGGTTCAGACAATAGAGATATATCAATAGAAGAAATATTTGTTGGAATTGCAGTAGATGGCACCATAAAATCCTTCAATAAATTTACACCACCACCTTGTGAAAGGAAATGGTGACCAAAAAAAATCTGATTCTTCTCACAAGAACTAGTTCAGAAGAGTCATTCCACTAAGAAGGCCTTTTACAAACCGGTACCAAAATCTCTTTCTTAGCTATTGTTTTTCTTGCAATAATTTTGGTTATAAATCAATAGATTGTAGAGAATATGCAAGAAGTGATCATGTGAGATATATAAATAGAGGTTCTTACAAAAAATCAATGAATGACTATGTGATGTAGGAGCATCGCCAACAAGCACATGTGGAGGGAAAAATCAGCACCATAACGCTCCTTTTGAATTATATTGGAATCTTAACACTGGCGTTTCCTGTCAATCTTTTTTTGAACTGATTGAAAACTAGAGAAGATCAAACAATTGAGAGAAAAAAATGATCACTAGTGATCTGGGAGTTTCACTCCTAGATTTTAATGTAACAAAACTTAAGTAGTAGTTAGTTTTTTTTGAGAAGACGAGTAGTTAGAGGGAACCCTAATAACCCTCTGGGATAAATAGAGGTGTGGTATGCCCGGATGAGGCTGCTGCAAATTAGTAGGATATTTTCGTGATTTAGTTGTTGTTAAATTCATAGTTATTGTTTTATCATAGTTGTATCCATTTACATTTTGGAATGAATATAACAGAGGAAAATTGATCCAAATGCATGGTGTTGCTACTGTTTACAGTTTCCATGTCATTTTCTGTTGTTATGAATGAATGAGTTATGTTATTGAGCATATGATGTTGTGAAGTATTGGAATAAGTTTCAAATCGTTTCTCTTCATTGAGTTTATGCAAGGTGTGCATATAGTATGCAAGGAGTGCGTTGACGAATTCTATATAGACTCATAAGATCAAAAGAGATAGCGTGAAACTTCCTTTTGCAAGGAGTGCAAAGAGACTATTGCAAGGTGTGCACAGTCACCCATAAGAAGTCAAGTATTGTGCAAGAATATATTGCAAGTAGTGCACAGATTCAAAGCTCTACTAAGTGTCGAAGTGACCCTTTGAGGAGTTAAAGGGTTCGAGAAGTGCAACTCAAGAGAGATAGCATGAAGAATCTTCAAAGAAAGCGAAGCTCTGAAGCTTTCACGAGTCATCGACTAAGATCCGTCTAGGAAGGACTAGGATCATTCCAAACCATTGGATCTGGGTAAAAGTGCACGAGTTTTAAGTCTTTGCGTTCTCATAGGAGTGAGTATTTTCTGAAGTCCTGAAGAGACCAGGCACCTTCCATCATCTAGGGGGATGCGTGGCGACAGATCTAAGATTTTGGGAAATTTCATTTCAGAGGATTCCAAGTGCAGAGCATGACAAACTCCCAAAGTCCTGAAGAGTCGAAGTGGTTCGTGGCTGTCAGATCCACAGAAGAACACGCATCGACAGATCATGTACTTCAGGTGGAAGTTCTCCAAGAGAAAGCGACAGTGGAGAGTTGAAACTCCCAAAGCCTGAATAGCTAAAGTGACTTGTGGCCGTCGATCTAAGTGAGACACGTGTCGATAGATCATTGAATTCAGGTAAAAACACTCCAGGAGAAAGCAAGTTTTCAGGAATTGAAACTCCCAAAGCCTGAAGAGCCGAAGTGGATAGCGACCGTCAGGTCTAGAAGGACGTGTGTCAACAGATCAAATACTTCGGGTGGAAGTACTTTGGAAGGAAGCAAACCCTAAGAGTTTAAAACTCTTAAATCTTGAAGAGCCGATGTCACTCACAACTGTAGATCATGAAGGAGGAAAGACATTGATAGATCATGAACTCTAGGTGAAAGCATTTCGGGAGGAAGTCGATGTGGAAAGGTTGAGACTTCTGAAGGTTGAAGTCTCGAAGTGGGCTAGAACCGTTGATTTAAGGTGGATGCGTGGTGCCAGATCTGAGGCCTCGGTTAAGAAACAATTCGGGGGGAAGAAGTGGTCGAAATTGTTGAGCTCCCAAAGTGCGGAGGCTTGAAGCAGATCTTGACCGTCGATTTGATAACGAGAAATTGACGGTGAGGAATCATTGTGGGGAGCAGAGGAAAAATTAGTGAGTGTGCTAGTTCACAACCCACTATTTGCTAGAATCGTTGATATCGTTGAGACAAGAGATCAACAATCACAATTTAAAGGATATTTTGGCAAGCACTTTTCTGATTGTAGGGACAGATCTCTCCAAAAAAGGGCGATCACGTTGGCAGGATGCAATTACTGTGAACCATTGATCGACGCACAAGTCGGTGAAAATCAGATCGTGACTATAAAAACACTTAGGGCGATAATAGAGCCTGTGTTTTGAGTTTGAGACTAGCAAGATCCTGAGGAACTGATCCAACTCGAGAATAATTAACGTTCCTTGACCAAGAGGTCGAGCAACCCCAAGGAGAGAAGGGGGTACTGCACCACTATGCGAGCAACAAAACCAGAAGTTCTCATGGGTTTACTAACATAAACTACAATTCCTTTTCTCCTTTACTTTTTACTGAATGTTATAAGTGAAATAACTATGGGAACATATCATGTGATTGTAAAAGAAACATAATAAAGTCTCCTAAACAAAATACTTTCCAATCATAGAGAAGAATACACCAAGGTGTGGAAAAGGAAACAAGAAGAATCGAAGAAGGAATAATGTGGACTTGCACTTTATGCTAAAAATAAAGGGAACCAATGGTACATTGATAGTGGATGTTCAAAACACATGACATGGGGATATACCAAGTTTCTCACCTTGAATAAAGAAAAATGAGGCATTTTTACTTTTGGAGATAATGGTTCTGAAAGGATAGTTGGAAAATGTACTATAGTCTTGATAATGGAAAAATTAAGACACATAATGCCTTGTATGTTGAAGGGTTAAATCATAATATTCTGAGTTCCAGTAAAATGTGTGATCAAGGTTACAACCTCACATTTCATTATAATGGGTGTGAGATAAGGAAAGTAGCCTCATGAAGACTAGTGACAAATGCAAATAAAACCTCAAGCAATGTATACGTAGTCAACAGAGTCAAAGAAGAAAAATATTGTATGGAACATAAATTGAGAGTGTTATCCCTATGATATCTTTAGTAAAGGAAAGCATAAGATTAGGGGGAGCATTCCTTTTCCATTGATGTCAAAGGGGCATTATTTGTAGACATGGCAGAATTGCAGACACAAGGAAAGTTGCAGACATGGGGAGTATCATAATTTACTAACTATTGTCATCAATGAAAAAGAGGAGTTTGCTGGAAATATTGTTTGCATTGATTTCAAAGATAGTGGGAGTCTACAAATGTCTAAGATAAATATTGCAAGATGGATATTGTTCGAAATATTGTTTTTGGATTTCTGATGCTTATTTTGGATACCCTATATTTGAAGGAAATTTTACGATATATACCTATCTCAAAATGGATAATAGGTTATATGGTTGGAAATATTATTTTGAGACCTTTCCAATGGTATATGGCATTCCTTCTGGTTCCCTAAGGACGAGGATATATGAATTTTTTTGTCAGACATCCCAACCAAAAAAATTAGGTTGGATTAGCCAGTCTTTACAAGTTAGCCTTGAAAGTGAGGACACAAATACTGTAAATACATGATAGATTTGTGCATTTCTAATGAAACCAAACAAGGTATCAAGTTTGAGGTGCGCAAGAGTGATGTGAGGTGCGCTAAAGGAGATGGGGTGTCTTTTAGGATCTAAAGGTGTGTAAGAGAATTCTTAGGGGGTTTTCTTGTTCCTGAAGGTCTGTGATGATGGAACATGTGTTTTTATGAGGTTATGATGCTGTAGCATGGGATCATATTTATGAGGATCACTAGGGCATGCAGGATAAATGTGACTAGGGTTTGAAGCTATGTATGAAGTATGAAGCATGAAGGTGAAATACAAAGTACTTTGTGTATGAAAATATTGGATTGGTGTCTACACATATTTTATTGGGTTGGTGCTCAGGTGGGGGGATTTGTGTCTCCAACAGGTTGGTGCTTGCAAATATTGTTATAGTAGGTTGGTGCCTACAGGTGCTACTGAGTTAGTGCTTAGTTGAGGATATTAGTGTCTCCATTAGGTTGTTTCCTACAAATTACTGAGTTGAAACCCAATTAAGTAGATTAGTGTCTCCAATAGGTTGGTGCCTATAATATTTGTAACAATATGTTGGTTCCTACATACATTTATAAATATAAGTTTTTGTTTTTCTCCCGATTGGGTTTCCATGTTAAACTCTGTGCATTATGATTTGATTTTAAATGTGCTTATTGTTTATCAACTAATCAATGACTGATGAATGGTTAAATAAAGTAAACAATATCTTATAATGATTCACCCCCCCCTCTCAGTATAAGCATAAGTTCAACATGTAAGTATTTTGATTTTAAATCTATTAGGTTGACTTGTTCTACCCTAACCCTTTTCATGAACCTTGGTTGATGAGTTCAGACTTCTGACACATTTTCATCAATTTTGAGTTCTGTTGTTGAATTTTCTTATCTTATAGTATATCAACTCCTCCTCTATGTCCATTATTCATCCTTGATTCCTTTTCCTTTTTAAGCTCTAAATTTTACTCAATATTTATTTCATTTTCTATGCTCAACATTATTTTATTTTCATTTACTATTTTTTAATCCTATTGAGACTTGTGTTCACATATATGTCCTCAAACTCCATCTAATCACATCTGCATCAACTATTTCCCTTCTTTATTAATTATAGTCATTATCATTGGGAATCTTTAGTTAACTTGTTAAATTTATCCCAATTCCCTATTATTTTGTCAATTTTTCCCCTAACTCTTTTTGTTCATCCCCAAATGATATAAGTTTCATAAATGACAATCTAAACAGGCGAGTCAAGATATTACAATAATGGAAATAACATACAAAATCAATATCTTACAACTAGTGAAAAATATCTATTTTAGAACCGTTGGTTCCATAAGATGTTGAAATGTATTCACATTTAGCTTATAAAAACGCGTAAAAATCCATTTATGTAAAGTCTTATTTTTTATGCCACATGTAATGAAAAATCAATTCAGATCCACATATTATATGTTATCACAAATGCCTCACAATATCCAACAAAGAAAAACAATTTTTCCTTTGTATTAGAGCTATGAAGATAAAGTTATGAGAATATGAGGAATATATAAATACCATTTCACACATAATCAGAGACCAAAATATTTATCTCAATAATAATAATATACCCTTAAATTAACCACATTTATGTTTCAGTTCATTTGAGCTACATACATTGCTCAATCTCCTCCATTCTAATGCCATGCACACCATTCAATCCCCTAAAAGAAAT
>JZKD02S1139779.1:0-12874 GCA_000966675.3 Picea glauca | reverse complement strand
AGGCACGTCCTTGGGGTATTACATCAATCGTGGGCTGTCTGCCTTGCATTTTTTGTTTCTCAGCCTCTTCTTTCCTTGCCTCAATGTGGAATTTCCTCCCGGCTCTTTTCAATGGCCTCTCAAATGTCTCATCTTCCGAGGATCCTGATATCTCCGAAGACTTCTTTCTTGTCATCTCTGCGTAGGATGGAGGGCTAGGGACTCCTCCTAATGATCCAACTTGTGATGGGGCTATTTATTATGGGATTTTTTATTTTGCAATAGAAATGGGGTGTTGTTCGACCTCTTCGGTTGCTGGAGTTGGGGGTGGTTCTTCTGGGGTGCTGAGTATTTCAAAGGGATTGTTGGTTGTCTATGCTCTTGGAGGGGCTGAGCTCCCCTCCCGTTGTAACTGAATCGAGGGAGGTGTTCCACTCCTGAGGGCACTTCTTTCCCTTTGGATATTTTATTCCGTTTAGTTGGAGATGGTTTGTAAACTTGAATCCATTGTTCTCCCTTCGAGTTCTCAACCTCCTCCTCTGTTTTCTTTTTACAATGCATGGTGAAGTGCCCGTATCCATGGCAATGCCGACATTTAAATGGAAGTTTCTCATAGTCTAACGTTGAATGTAGTCTGAATAAACTACCATGAGATTTATAGCTTCGGGCAAACCCTCCTCCAGGTCGTCTTCTACACAGATCCTCGCACAAGAGTATTGATCCCTCATTTTGACACGATCTATATATTTTTCGAGCTTATTTCCTATGGCTTCTAAAGATTTGGGGTTCCAACAATGCAGAGGTAAGTTAGGCAGGCATACCCATACGGGAATAGCCAAGGGAACATCCTGAGCCAGATCGAAATATGAGGTCCATTGGGTCAAGTATAGACCCTGGGGTCCCATGAAATACGAGTCGTTTCTGAAGATGATATTCCTATCCTCTACCGAATCAAAGACAAAGACGAAGAAGCCTTTGCTGACTAAGTAGCTTATGATTCCCTCTTTGACCAGTGATATCCAGTTCCTTAGCACCTAGGCATCAACATATTTGGGTGAGGGATAAAGCCCGATAAACTGCCCTATTAKCCCTCGTTCAAMAAGATTCAAAGCCGATCTATAGGGTTCTTCGGTCGGCAAGGAAACCGTGGGAATGGTTTCCATTTTTTTTACAAACTTCTACTGTTGTTCCCTTGTTGGGTGCTTGTTGCATGTTGCCACAAGCTTCCTAAATTCATTCAGTTTGGGTGGAAGAGGAGGAGAGGCCTTGAGGCCCTCTCCTGGGGCCATGGTGCTAGAGCTGCACGCAGCAGTGTTCTGGATCACTGGTCAGACACACCGCGCGCACATGCAGATCAATTATTCATAATTCTAACTCTATGTTGACTACCCATTATCTCATGATTTAATTTATTTTAATTAAAAAAAAATCATTTTATTAATTCCATGCACACCTTGTGCACATGTCATAATATTTTATTCCACCTATATTAGTTTTATTTATTCTAAAATTACCTGTANCTCTCGTTCCCCGAATGCCTGTCCCACCCCAAGAGTATACACCTTCATTGTCACCTGGACAGTCCTTCGGCTACTAAACCTCCCTTGCCTTGGGCTTCAACAACAGACCTGATCGGAAGTCTCTGAGTTCTGTGGCAGCTACAGGACTTCCTTCCAGGATTTCTCACTTCTTCCATGAACTCTCTCACCTGGAGAGAGTCACTCACATGCTAGGCAACCTGCCCCTTCAACCTCCACCACCTCTCTCACCTGGAGAGAGTGTTGTATACACATGCTAGACAAAGTGTTTCTTCAACTCCGTTTCAGCACAAGAGAACAACAATAAGACTCAACAAAGGATGGATGACAATAGCCAATTACACTTAGCCAAGGGATTGCGTGACCCTAGTAGTCGACTGGGAACACATACACAGGCTTCCCAAAACTAGTGATGGACAGACGCTACAACATAACCAGGCTCAACAATTATGGGACATTTGGGTTTCCCAACCAACAATACATAACAGACTCACGGCTCTGGTTTCATGGATGCGTAAGAATACACAGATATCCCACGCAGAGGCTTAGACTGTTCAGGTGAAGGATCCACACACAACACCTGCCAGTTCATACGGAGGATCCCTGGATCAGAGGTTGAACTTCAGACTCTGGTGATGGATGGACGAATGAATAATGAACCCCCAACACAACTTACTTCTCTTGTTTTAACTGCATGCGCCCAGGTCAACACCTGTCTCCTTGGGGATGCATGTTTCCTATCTTGCACACATTCCCCTTCTAGGAACTTAGGATAAAACATATACATTTTTACAGCTTTGGAATAATATTTAATTATTATTCCCAAGGACTTAATCCCTCAATATTAGCCCCGATTCCAACCTTTCAGCCCCCTCTCCCTTACCCAGGCTTTTTGGAAGCTTAGTCCCCCATCACTCATTCATCATGGTCGGTCCACATGCATAGATGTTTTTGTATTAATACTATGCATAATTACATGTAAAAAAACTCCTAGGATTTTTTCATAATACAATTGAGGCACATCCTTGGGGTATTACATCAATCGTGGGCTGCCTGCCTTGCATTTTTTGTTTCTCAGCCTCTTCTTCCCTTGCCTCAATGTGGAATTTCCTCCCGGCTCTTTTCAATGGCCTCTCAAATGTCTCATCTTCCGAGGATCCTGATATCTCTGAAGACTTCTTTCTTGTCATCTCTGCGTAGGATGGAGGGCTAGGGACTCCTCCTAATGATCCAACTTGTGATGGGGCTATTTATTATGGGATTTTTTTTATTTTGCAATAGAAATGGGGTGTTGTTCGACCTCTTCGGTTGCTGGAGTTGGGGGTGGTTCTTCTGGGGTGCTGAGTATTTCAAAGGGATTGTTGGTTGTCTATGCTCTTGGAGGGGCTGAGCTCCCCTCCCATTGTAACTGAATCGAGGGAGGTGTTCCACTCCTGAGGGCGCTACTTTCCCTTTGGATATTTTATTCCGTTTAGTTGGAGCTGGTTTGTAAACTTGAATCCATTGTTCTCCCTTCGAGTTCTCAGCCTCCTCCTCTGTTTTCTTTTTACAATGCATGGTGAAGTGCCCGTATCCATAGCAATGACGACATTTAAATGGAATTTTCTCATAGTCTAACGTTGAATGTAGTCTGAATAAACTACCGTGAGATTTATAGCTTCGGGGAAACCCTCCTCCAGGTCGGCTTCTACACAGATCCTCGCACAAGAGTATTGATCCCTCATTTTGACACGATCTATATATTTTCCGAGCTTATTTCCTATGGCTTCTAAAGATTTGGGGTTCCAGCAACGCAGAGGTAAGTTAGGCAAGCATACCCATACGGGAATAGCCAAGGGAACATCCTGAGCCAGATCGAAATCTGAGGTCCATTGGGTCAAGTATAGACCCTGGGGTCCCATTAAATACGAGTCGTTTCTGAAGATGATATTCCTATCCTCTACCGAATCAAAGACAAAGACGAAGAAGCCTTTGCTGACTAAGTAGCTTATGATTCCCTTTTTGACCAGTGATATCCAGTTCCTTAGCACCCAGGCATCAACATATTTGGGTGAGGGATAAAGCCCGATAAACTTCCCTATTAGCCCTCGTTCAACAAGATTCAAAGCCGATCTATAGGGTTCTTCGGTCGGCAAGGAAACCATGGGAATGGTTTCCATGTTTTTTACAAACTTCTACTGTTGTTCCCTTGTTGGGTGCTTGTTGCATGTTGCCACAAGCTTCCTAAATGCATTCAGTTTGGGTGGAAGAGGAGGAGCGGCCTTGAGGCCCTCTCCTGGGGCCATGGTGTTGGAGCTGCACGCAGCAGTGTTCTGGATCACTGGTCAGACACACCACGCGCACATGCAGATCAATTATTCATAATTCTAACTCTATGTTGACTACCCATTATCTCATGAATTAATTTCTTTTAATTTTAAAAAAATCATTTTATTAATTCCATGCACACCTTGTGCACATGTCATAATATTTTATTCCACCTATATTAGTTTTATTTATTCTAAAATTACCTGTACCCAATTTTACAATTTGTTTAGGCATAAACATTTAGACCTAGGTTTTTATTAGGTTCTCTTTATAATTTAATATAAACTTATATACATTCTTACCCTATTTTATATCAATTCTAAGTAATAGCTTTATTNCTCTCAAATGTCTCATCTTCCGAGGATCCTGATATCTCCGAAGACTTCTTTCTTGTCATCTCTGCGTAGGATGGAGGGCTAGGGACTCCTCCTAATGATCCAACTTGTGATGGGGATATTTATTATGGTATTTTTTCTTTTGCAATAGAAATGGGGTGTTGTTCGACCTCTTCGGTTGCTGGAGTTGGGGGTGGTTCTTATGGGGTGTTGAGTATTTCAAAGGGATTGTTGGTTGTCTATGCTCTTGGAGGGGATGAGCTCCCCTCCCGTTGTAACTAAACCGAGGGAGGTGTTCCGCTCCCTGAGGGCACTGGGATCTGGTTTGTAAACTTGAATCCATTGTTCTCCCTTCGAGTTCTCAGCCTCCTCCTCTGTTTTCTTTTTACAATGCATGGTGAAGTGCCTGTATCCATGGCAATGCCGACATTTAAATGGAAGTTGCTCATAGTCTAACGTTGAATGTAGTCCGAATAAACCACCGTGAGATTTATAGCTTCGGGGAAACCCTCCTCCAGGTCGGCTTCTACACAGATCCTCGCACAAGAGTATTGATCCCTCATTTCGACACGATCTATATATTTTCCAAGCTTATTGCCTATGGCTTCTAAAGATTTGGGGTTCCAGCAATGCAGAGGTAAGTTAGGTAGGCATACCCATACGGGAATAGCCAAGGTAACATCCTGAGCTGGATCGAAATCTGAGGTCCATTGGGTCAAGTATAGACCCCAGGGTCCCATGAAATACGAGTCGTTTCTGAAGATGATATTCCTATCCTCTACCGAATCAAAGACAAAGACGAAGAAGCCTTTGCTGACTAAGTAGCTTATGATTCCCTCTTTGACCAGTGATATCCAATTCCTTAGCACCCAGGCATCAACATATTTGGGTGAGGGCTAAAGCCCGGTAAAATTCCCTATTATCCCTCGTTCAACAAGATTCAAAGCCGATCTATAGGGTTCTTCGGTCGGCAAGGAAACCGTGGGAATGGTTTCCATTTTTTTAACAAACTTCTACTGTTGTTCGCTTGTTGGGTGCTTGTTTCATGTTGCCACAAGCTTCCTAAATGTATTAATTTTGGGTGGAAGAGGAGGAGCGGCCTTAAGGCCCTCTCCTGGGGCCATGGTGCTGGAGATGCATGCAGCAATGTTCTGGATCACTGGTCAGACACACCGCGCACACATGCAGATCAATTATTCATAATTCTAACTCTATGTTGACTACCCATTATCTCATGAATTAATTTCTTTTAATTTAAAAAAAATAATTTTATTAATTCCATGCACACCTTGTGCACATGTCATAATATTTTATTCCACCTATAATAGTTTTATTTATTCTAAAATTACCTGTACCCAATTTTACAATTTGTTTAGGCATAAACATTTAGACCTAGGTTTTTATTAGGTTCTCTTTATAATTTAATATAAACTTATATACATTCTTACCCTATTTTATATCAATTCTAAGTAATAGCTTTATTCTCTAAGGTATTCTATATTTTTATTAACTCGATAATTTATTCATGTGACGTTCCCTTCAAGACGCACCTCCATGCTCCAAGGGTGCCACTCACAATTGATTGGTTTGGAAGTTGTCTAATGCTTGGATTCAATACTCCACTTGTCGACCTTGTGTGAGACTAAGGGCTTACTGAGGAATACATAATCCACCTTATTGTGCACCCCTCAGAAATCCTCGTGAGCAACTATCTCATTCTTCCCTCACGCATGGTGAACCTATCAGAACAAGGTAGTCATTAAACTTTAGTTAACTTCACGGTGGGAGTGCTAGTAAGCTGTGACAGAGATGTTGCCACACCTCTCCCTCATCCATATGATATATTTGCATGACTCCTTTACTCCATATGTGAGTCGGATTAGCAAGTGTCACCATGCCTACATCCACTGAAAAATATAACATCAATAATTCATATATATGAAATCCATAATTGAAATCATCAAATAACATATGTGTAATAAATCAAGTACTCATAACCAAAGTAAATAATCCACTCCCTGACTCAATCTGGAGTCCAAGGAAGTCAGCCGATGTCATCATAATCATCATCATCATCATGTCACGCTTCCTGTACACTTAAGAAACCCCATCATAATACCTGTCAATACTATACGTAAATAGCAGTGACATCTCAATTTCATTTTTAAATCATAGCATAAGCACATAAACCAAAACTGATAATCATTGTGTACCATGTTTTAACCGGATCACTTGCGCACAAGTGTCCTCAAAGAATAAAAAATGTTATGAAAATGTGATCAGTGGAACTGGATGTTACAAATTGTAACCGTACCCTTTGTTTCCCACTTATACCAAGGAGACCTAGTTTTAGAAAGTATCTCATCTTATACATTTATTCTATTGAAAAAGGAGGTTTCCCCCTTGAAGAGGTTTCACATTCATCCTTCTCTCTCATTCTCAAGGTTTGGAGTTACTTCTATTTCTCTTTTCATGCTATTTTGGATTTTGGTGAATAATTTAAATGGTTTTAGAGCATATGATCCTTGGGTTTGGTTCCTTCAAATGGGTCATCTTGGTATTTTCACTATAATGTTTTTTTGGGATAGTTTTAGAAAATGAAGTTATGAACTTTCGTAAGTACTATGTTACCCTAACTAAACTCYTAACTTCAATGACATTTGTRTATATTTTCCATTTCATGATGGCCTCCATATTTATGAGATATATCTTGAGATKCCCTCCACATATCACATACATGAAATACACCAAAGACTACTGAGAAAACTCACATTTCTTGATGTTAGCCAACAACTAGTGTGTCTTCATAGTCTATAACCTACATGAGATGTGAGATGTACTTCTCCAAAGTAACACTATAAACTAGTATATCATCCAAATAGACTATAACAAATGAATCTACATATGTATGTACACTACAACAAATCCCTGTGATTTGCTCCCTTTTTTGCTTCCAAAGATTGTTTTAGTGTATTTTTCTCTAATTTTTTGAAAACATCTACGCTATTTCTGGCGTTTTTTACACCGACCAAAACATGTAGGTGCTAAATTAGACTCTAATAGCGTTGGAAATAGCACTAGATTTAGTGCCATAAATAACATCGAATTTAGCGCTGGAAATAACGCTAGATTTATCGCCGGAAATAGTGTCAAATTTAACGTTGAAGATAGCACCAGATTTAGCGTCGGATTTAGCATTGATTGTTCCTATATATTTAATTATTTGAGGTGTTGGTGGTTAAGTGGATAGGGTATTTTTGGATTATGGGATTTAGGGATTTGGGGTACATGGATTCAGGGTTAAGGGATTAGGGGTTAGGGATTAAGGGATTAAGGGTCAAGAACTGATGGATTAGGTGCTTACAAGTTAGATAGTTTAACGGTTAATGGATTAGGGATTATGGGATAGGGGATTAGTGTTCAAGTGCTTAGGGAATAGGGTTTTATGTATTAAGGGATTATGGGTTAGGTTTTAAGTGTTTAAGGGTCGATGGATTAGGGGTTAGGGGATTTAGGGATTTTGTTTTAAGGGATTAGTGATTAACTAAGGTTGAGGGCTAAAGGGTTTAGGGATTAAGTATTTAAGGGTCAATGGCATAGGGGTTAGAGGATTTAGGGATTTGTTAGAACTCTCTTGAAATTTCATGGAACGTCTTCCAACATGCCCATCACCAATGTCATCCATCGATGCCGCACAGTGAGTAGTGAATGGGGCCAACATTGAAATTTCTTCAAACAATTCCTCTATGCATTTAAATTTGACATGGTTAGAATAGACACATGCCTTGATGGTATGTGATGGTTTCAAGACTCAAGGATTTCCGATGTCTCTGCATAATATTTTATATCATCCACATTTGCATCAATGTTCATCATGTAGTATCATTGTCATCATTCATCATTCACATCTATGGAATGTTTGTCAAAACTCTCTTGAAATTTCATGGAATGTATTCCAACACGCCCATCACCAAAGTCATTCACATACATGTTTATTTCATATTATGTTATGTTTGAATCTATCCCTGCATCTTCTATTTCATCTTGATTTTTTTCAGTAAACCATTCTAGTGTGCACTCTTTTCTCCATTCCCCTTGCAAATCAATAGGAAATGGGGTATTCTTCTCTCTTTTTATCTTACAAATCAATCCATTTTTTCATAAACTCCATGTGGTACAGAATGATCTTATCGAGTATAGCACTTTTTGATACACCTATTACATGTCAACATATTTATTTCAAACTCAAAAGTCCATTGTGTTAATTTGAAAAATAAATTACAGAGTAAATTAATGATTTCAATAAAAAAAACCACAATGAGAATGAGTTTACTTACTAATTTCTACTTGAAAACCATTAGATTGTGGTTTTTCTCCATTTCATACCAATGCTAATACCATTTCATACCAATACCATTGTATCTCCAATACCAATACCATTTCCAATACCAATATCGATACCAATAACATTTCCAATACCAATTCCAATACCATTGCGTTGGAAATACCAATACCAATACCAATATGAGTTTCTAATACCAATACCAATACAAATTCCAATACCAATGCATACCAATCCCAATACCATTGCATACCAATGCATAATAAATACAATTGCATGCCATTGGATACCAATACCATTGCATACAATTGCATACCAATACTACTACATACCATTTCCAATACCATTGCATACAATTTCATACCAATACTACTACATACCATTTCCAATACCATTGCATACCAATACCAATACCATTGCATTTACAATACCAATACCAATACCAATACTAATGCCAATACCAATACCAAGACCATTGCATTGCCAATACCAATACCAATACCAATATGCATTTCCAATACCAATACCAATACCAATATGCATTACCAATACCAATACCAATACCAATACCAATATGCATTTCCAATACCCTTATGCATTTCCAATACCAATACCAATATCACTAGCGATACCATTTCCAATACCAATACCATTGCATTTCCAATATCATTGCATACCAATGCCAATACAATCACATATCAATGCATACCATTGCCAATACCAATGCATACCATTTCCAATACCATTGCATACCAATTCATAATAAATACCATTGCCAATACCATTTCATACCAATACCAATACCATTTTATTTCCAATACCAATACCATTGCATTGACAATAACAATACCAATACTGAAACTGATACCAATACCATTGCATTGTCAATACCAATTCCAATACCATTGCATTTCTAATAACAATACTAATACCAATATACATTACCAATACCAATACCATTGTGTTGCCAATAACAATACTAATACCAATATGCATTACCAATACCAATACCATTGCATACCATTTCCAATACCATTACATACCAATTGCCAATACCATTTCATACCAATGCATAATAAATACCATTTTGAATACCATTGCATACCAATTGCCAATACCACTGCATAATAATACCGTTGCATACCAATGCATAATAATACCATTGCATACCAATGCATAATAAATACCATTGTTGATCCAGATTATTTTTTAGAACGAAATTAAAACAGAGATATTACAATTAAATACACATAAATATTGCTAGAAATAGGGAAATACGGTAATACATGATTTCTATTAATGAAAGAAATGTACGAGACTGTAAAAACACAGAGTGAAAGACTCGCAAGAATGGTGGTAGCTTATCTCTGAGAAGAGATGTGACATCTACTCGCATTCACAAGAAGATGATTGTTACAATGAGCCTCCAAAGGCATTTTTAACATAACTAAAATACAAAACCCTAACCCCAGAAGATGAAAATCCAAAAGGTTTGCGGGCCTCGATGGGGGTAGTTGATACATCAACTTCCCCGGGGCGTAACGTTTGCATACGATCTCCATTTGGGGTGCTCAGTACACCATTGGAAAGGTCCAACTCAGAAGAATGAATTTTGAATGTACCAAGCTAGTGCCTTGAGCAGTCGTTTGGGCCCCAAATCCCCAAAACACATCGTTTAGGGCCTCAAAATGACCCCAGAAGTTTGGGACCCGAAAAACTGTCGAAAAACTCCCAAGGTGGAAAATTGTTTTTCGAGCCAGTGNATATGAATTACCAATACCAATACCAATACCAATATGCATTTCCAATACCCTTATGCATTTCCAATACCAATACCAATATCACTAGCGATACCATTTCCAATACCAATACCATTGCATTGCCAATACCAATACCATTGCATTTCCAATATCATTGCATACCAATGCCAATACAATCACATACCAATGCATACCATTGCCAATACCAATGCATACCATTTCCAATACCATTGCATACCAATGCATAATAAATACCATTGCCAATACCATTTCATACCAATACCAATACCATTGCGTTGCCAATAACAATACTAATACCAATATGCATTACCAATACCAATACCATTGCATACCATTTCCAATACCATTGCATACCAATTGCCAATACCATTTCATACCAATGCATAATAAATACCATTTTGAATACCATTGCATACCAATTTCCAATACCATTGCATAATAATACCGTTGCATACCAATGCATAATAATACCATTGCATACCAATGCATAATAAATACCATTGTTGATCTAGATTATTTTTTAGAACGAAATTAAAGCAGAGATATTACAATTAAATACACATAAATATTGCTAGAAATAGGGAAATACGGTAATACATGATTTCTATTAATGAAAGAAATGTACGAGACTGTAAAAACACAGAGTGAAAGACTCGCAAGAATGGTGGTAACTTATCTCTGAGAAGAGATGTGACATCTACTCGCATTCACAAGAAGATGATTGTTACAATGAGGCTCCAAATGCATTTTTAACATAACTAAAATACAAAACCCTAATCCCAGAAGATGAAAATCCAAAAGGTTTGCGGGCCTCGATGGGGGTATTTGATACATCAACATCCCGGGGGCGTAACGTTTGCATACGATCTCCATTTGGGGTGCTCAATACACCATTGGAAAGGTCCAACTCAGAAGAATGAATTTGAATGTACCAAGCTAGTGCCTTGAGCAGTCGTCTGGGCCCCAAATCCCCAAAACACATCGTTTAGGGCCTCAAAATGACCCCAGAAGTTTGGGACCCGAAAAACTGTCGAAAAACTCCCAAGGTGGAAAATTGTTTTTCGAGCCAGTGGAATAGGTGGCCACCGATATCCACCTAGATCAATTTACAATACCATTTCATACCAATACCATTGCATACCAATGCATACCATTACCAATACCATTGCATACCATTGCATCCCATTACCAATACCATTGCATAATAAATACCATTTCATACCATTTCATACCAATACCATTGCATACCATCGCATACCAATACCATTGTATAGCAATGCATAATAAATACCATTGCATACTATTTCACAACAATACCATTGCATACCAATGAATACGATTGCCAATACCATTGCATACCAATGCATAATAAAAACCATTGCCAATACCATTGAATACCCTTCCATACCATTGCATAATAAATACCATTTCCAATACCATTGCATACCATTGCATACCAATGCATAATAAATACCATTGCCAATACCATTGAATACCCTTCCATACCATTGCATAATAAATACCATTTCCAATACCATTGCATACCATTGCATACCAATGCATAATAAATACCATTACCAATACCATTTCATACCATTGCATACCAATGTATAATAAATACCATTGCCAATACGATTGCATGCCATTTCCAATACCATTTCATACCAATGCATAATAAATACCATTTCCAACACCATTGCATACAAATATCACTGCATAACAATGCATAATAAATACCATTTCCAATACCATTGCATACCAATACCAATGCATACAATTTCATACCATTGTCAATACCATTGCATACCAATGCATAATAAATACCATTGCATACCAATTCATACCATTGCATACCATTCCATACCAATACCATTGCATACCAATGCTTAATAAATACCATTGCATACCATTGCATACCAATACCAATACCAATACCATTGCATAGAAATGCATAATAAATACCATTGCATACCAATACCATTGTATACCATTGCATATGAATACCATGGAATACCATTGTATACCATGGAATACTAATGCCATTGCATACCATGGAATACCAATACCATTGCATACCATTGCATACCAATGCATACCATTCGGAATACCATTGCATACTGATACCAATACCAATGCATAATAAATACCATTTCCAATACCATTGCATACCAATGCATAATAAATACCATTGCATACCATTGCCAATACCATTGCATACAATTGCATACCAATTAATAATAATACCATTTCCAATACCATTGCATACCAATAACACTACATACCAATGCTACCATTGCATAYAATACCATACCATACCATTGCATACCAATGCATACCATTKCATACCATTTCATACCAATGCATACCATTTCATACCAATGCATAATAAATACCATTGCACACCAATGCATAAGAAATACCATTTTCAATACCATTGCATACCAATACCATTACATACCAATACCATTGCATACAATTGCTATTGCATACCAATACCATTTTATATCAATACCATTTCATACCAATGCATATCATTGAATACCATTTCCAATACCATTGCATACCATTCCATACCAATACCATTGATTACTG
>JZKD02S1139768.1:0-12874 GCA_000966675.3 Picea glauca | reverse complement strand
CAAAACAAACTTGATGATACTCTGAACGAAAAGGGCAAATTGGGTCCCACCCCAATTCTCCAAGTGAAGGAACTTGAACCATGAGTTCGAATGTTATTTATAACTTTTTCAATTTGCCCTTCTAAATATTTAATGCCGTGAAGCCCACCACAAGGTAGAACCCTCGAATCTTATCAAAACCTTTCGATTACAATATTGCAAATCTTCAAATATTTCAAAACTCCTAGAGCGTGCACCACCTCGGAGACCTGTTTGTAATAATTTTTCAAAATGATATGAGAAGGCGCCACCTTCAAAATAGAGGGATACATGTTTTCCAAACCTCGACAACAACATTTGAAAGTTCCCAAAGTCTCTCAATCACCCGACAGTAGAGGAGATCTATCATTTGCTTTAGAGTACCCATATGAACTTTCAAACCTTCCTTATTTTTGAAAATGCATTGAGGCTTGATGACTTAGTCGCCTTTTTTTTAATGCCATCATCATCACCGTCCCGCCCATGGTAGATTTTAATTTGGCATTTAAGTTATTTGATTCAATGTGGCAGATGAGATTCTAAATATTATAAACTTGGAATCTTTCAAAGATTTGCATAGCTTCCAACTTGTTTCAAAATCATAGATATCCATTTGGACAAGACCATTTTTCCATATACGCAGAGGTCCATCACAAATATGGTTCAAAGGGTATAATATCTCACTAATTTCCTCCACTTTTCAAAGGCATTTTAAATCCAAAAACCTTAAGTCTCACGAATATGGTTCAAATGGCATAATATCTCACTAATTTCCTCCACTTTTCAAAGCTTTTCAAAGGCATTTTAAATCCAAAAATTCTAAATCATGTTGGTTTAAAGCTTTTCAAAGGCATTTTAAATCCAAAAATCCTAAATCATGTTGGTTTTTATTAGGCATTCTTCTCATGCATTTAGAATGTAAGGGGTGTTATTTTCTTTGTAAGTGCTTATGCACTTAGTGGACAATTCAAATCCTAAACCCTCCTTCAAATTATTTCCCAAACTCTAGCTAATTGAGAAGTCATTTAAATAGATAGCATAAGCATAACCATGACCACCTTCACAGGTTCATTTTAGAGCTCTCACTCGATCACTTATCTAACAAATGTTGTAGTAAGCCTTCAAGTTTTGCTTTCAAGATAGTTCATTAAGATAAATATTAGTCATTTATTTTGAGTTAATTACTAATATTGATAATCTTTATGTTATTTCTAGTGAATAATGACAAAATACCCAATGGATACAAAGAAAGAAAATCAAATCCAATAATCCATGCTACATAGGTGAAGGAAAAAGCAACAACCACCATTAAAGTTAAGGAAAAAGAAGGAACCATGAGTACTTAAGCCAATATTGTCAGTAAAATTAGTCTTTGTATTCCTTACAAGTATGGTGAGCTCTTTAAGGTGTATGAGGAAGAAACGGGAAGTTCACTGTGTGATAAACGAAATTAGGCAGGTATTAAGGAGGCTATTATGAATTGAAACATCATCAGTTCCCAACTCCATAAAATAGAATCCAAATTAAAGGTCCTCCCTTCCTCCAATGTAATTAGGTTGCTCATCAAGCACACCAACATGGATACAAGGTGAATAATGTCAAAGAATGCCTAATGCATCATATGAAGTCAACATTCTACACATATAATTGTAAGAGTCAAGGAATATATGGAAAAAAACTAGGTCTAATAGTATGTTGAAGAGAACAACTACCATGAAATCATGAAGGAATAGTGGGAGGAAGGAAGGTAATTCAAGTCTAGAGGCCTTTAAGTACCTTAGATCTTGCATTCATTAGTGGTAGGTTCTCTCACACTTGATAGTGGATATACCTCAATCATCCCTACTTGATTGATTCTACAAGTGTCTGAGGTCAGTACACCTATTCGCACTTGCTAGAATTTACTAGGTACCTTGGTACCTAGTATCATTATTGGTGGGTTACCTAATGTTTTACAGTGGTATCCATCAATGACGGATGATCAAATGGTTTCTCTCGTGCTCAAATTCAAATAATTTATTCATATGGTATAGATTCGTACATATGGAAAATTTGGTTGAATACCTTGAGATGTAGTAATATTTTCCTTGTGATGTTATTACCTGAGTTGTTTATATAGTACCACCTACTTATATTGCATTAGTACTTATGGAGAACCAATTTTGTACTCTTATGTGTTCTAGTTATTCTCCTAATGTATTTGGAGACGTACATCCACTTTGTATCTCTTCATAACTATGATACCATTTTGACATGGATACAATGTGTATTCTTTTATGGCCATGTTATTGCACTATATATACTTCATGGATCTACAATATACTTGATTTGGTAGTCATTCATTTTTCCCACCTAAGAATGGGTATGCCCACCTTATGAAAGAGAGTAATGTGAAATTTTAGTTTTTGTTTACAGGTACCTTTTAGATCCTTGGGTTGATGAACTCCACTCAGGTTCACTCGTCAACTTCCTCTATGTTTTATAATGTATTTCAACCATCAACTTCCCTTCTAACCTCATACAATAGGGGCATTTGTTATAACTATATTTGGTCACCTTAACCAATAATTCTCTATTGGCCACTTACTCATGATCCTTCCATCATTTCTCCATTTCCTTTATATATTTTTGAGCCCAGAACTTGATGCATGTGAGTTTTCTTCTGATAACTCACTAGTTTCCTTTGCGCAACCTATGAGCACCTCCAAAATGGCCCAAAAATAATAAATGCATAAAATTCTCAATCGTGAGTAGAGATCAAAGAGGTTGTACACTTGTACAACTCTGATATCCATCCCCAATGCCCTAAAGCACTTCCTCATTGTATAAATAATAATCTTGTGTTGGGAGAAGGGGAAATTACTAATTAGAGCACATACATGTTGGAGGAATTGTTTGGAGGATCTGCCTAGGGTTTTTATAGCTTTTTCACCATAAGGACTTCCTAGTTGTGATCGCAATTTATGGTTTTCATTTGGGCCTAAACTCTCCTTGATTTTCCCTTCCAAAGTAAACTAGGACTTGCAGATGGAGTTGAAGTTGATAAGTGGTCCAAGCTAGAGAAACCCAAACTCAAGTGATGAAGGTGCCAACAATGATAATCAGGTATATTGGCTTATTGTTGTTTTCATTCAAAAAATATATAAAGATCTATCTTTTACCTCCACCAACCCACCCAAATCATTATGCAACATTATAATAATGTTATTTTAGTTTAATGACTTGTGGTTGAATTGATTACCTTCTATTAATTAGGATTATTTAGTTATAAGTTTATATTACTTGATTAGATGTTGTATCAAATTGAGGAAGGATCGTGTTTTGTGTGCAGATATGCAGTAGCATCTAGCATTAGAGAAATGAAGCTTGGATTGTTCATGGAGATCAAGAGGATTCATTAAACAATCCCAATTACTTTTCTTGATTTTGTGTCATTGCATTTAGTAGAGTCATTTGTGAATTTTGGTGAGATAACCCCACTCATTAAGGATATTTCCCTACAACATGGGCCATTCACTTGTATCTATTGCATTGCCAATTCCTTTTATATATTATGTCCCATGGCCATGAGATTTGTCACAACCACGAGGTTTGTAGGTGCCTCACTCCACACTTTTCGTCCACGATTGATCGAAATTCATTAATATATTTTGGTTGATCATTGTAGTGTGTCTTGATTCAACTAATTCTTTGTATTGTAAGCGAATTTAAAATTAGAAAAACCTACAAGTTCTACTTGTTCTTGGTTGTCAAGAGATGTGGCAGTGATTTGCATTAATCACATGTTATTGGTGATGGTATTATGGTTATGTGATATTTGTCTTTTGTCAGTAGCTACTAGATTCCATTGCTAATGCATTATTGGCACAAGACTAGAACTTAGACTCTCTTAATAGTGTTCATCTGCTCCTAGTTGTTCTGATTCATGTGGTTATGGCTCTATCCCTAAATACCTATGTCAAACTGTTGGTAAATGTGATCCATCCATTCATGAAATTAATACCCATGGTTTTCACACCACTCCATATATTGGAAGCTCACTTGAACAAAATCAAAATCAAATCATCTCTATAGAGTGTCTCCAACTAATGTTTCCAAAATTATTATTCCATGTTTTTACATTCATGATTAGCTACTATATAGCGAAATTGCCCTTGCTAAGGTGATTTCTAGTCTTGTTTTGAATTTGTTGATGCAGTATTGTTTCATTTGCTTCTTTTATACATTTCCATATGCTAGGAACAAGTTGTGCTAAAAAAAACCCATGAATAGGCCCTATTATGTATGTTGTGCAACCTTTGTTTATAGTTTAGAGAGGTCACTTGAGATAAGTAGTTTGAGGTGAAACGCTGAAAGGTTTTTTATTGACTTGGATGGAACACAAGTATCTTATTGTTTAAGAAGAAAGAAGAAAATTTTTGCAGAACTATCTCACTTTATACTAGAATGCGGTGGTCTACACTTGTTGCACTATTAGCCACATTATTCCATGATATTAGCCACATTATTCCATGGGGTAGTACTCATGTAGTTCCAACAACTTGTTCTAGTGAAGTATAATGTACTTATGCCAACACAACTTCTTCGTGGTGTAAAAGTAATCCAATTAATCTTTGTGAATTAAGCATTTTGCATTTGTAATTTTACACTGTATCTATTTATCAATTTATGAGTTTCCAAGGAAAACGTGAAAAAATAATATTGAATACAAACTTAATCTTCTATACCATACGTGGACTATCTCATGCACTTTTTCCAAAGTAAATAATCTACGTGTCAAAGTTAATGAGATTGTAAAAAAATGAGATTGGTTGTCTAAATGGCCTCTTTACATGCATGATCCATTAGTTTGATTGGGTGAGTTGTGAATTAATGTCTCTAAAGTTCCATTCTTTGTTGTTTTCTTAGATTATCAACAATGCTAAATCTTTGTTTATTTTTTGAAAGTATAGGTACACATTTGATTAGAAGAGGGGATGTCAGATACTAGCTATACAATAGGTTGTAACTACAATTTTAGCATCAATTTTGAACTGCAAGAAAATCAATTAAAATTCACCCTCTAGTTGAATTGGAGCACGGCAAGACTAGTTTAAGTTTCTCAATATAGTACGTAGTGCTCTCCGAGGCATCGTACATATGGTATGGTTTGTTAATGAATAGTTTGAATGCATATGCATAGTTTATAAATATGCATGCAATAATAGCAACAATAAACCAAAGAAACATAACAAGGAATGAGATAGAAATAGAAACACATTAAAAGAAAACACACTATAGTAGAGTACTCCAAAGGAAATAAGTTGTGCTTTCACATGGGAAATTTAGAATAACCCTTATAATAGTACAAAGCAGCACTCATTCTTATAATAGTATAAAGCAGCATTCATTATGCTACTTGGCTCAATATCATTGGTATTTTTTTTTATTGTTGGGATTGGTATTGACAGTGCTACTTAATATGGTGCTTTTATCTTTAGACTTAGCATTGGAAGTGGCGATTATACTAAGCAATTGGGAACATTACTAGAAATAAGTTTAAAAACTCAACAAAGTACTTATTATCTAATATAAACTATCTTATAGCTTTTTATTAGCAATCAAGATCATAAACTACATTTTTTCTACATTATCTCAACCTAAGATAAGCACTTGTTGCTTCGCAACTCCCCCCTTGATTTTGGAGAAGTGATTTGAACTCGTTGTATGCAAGGTATGGCTTATAATTGAAGGTATGGTAGGTGCATGAAAGAAGGAAGTGGTGTGTGTTACCACACAATCTAGCACCTTAGTGAAAATCCTCTGCAAGGCATCAAGACTAGTGGAACATCAGAATATGTCACCACTATCACCTAGGCAACAACTATCCTCTCTTTAGTGAAGGAGTAAATCCAACGCAAGGGAGGCTTCCCTAGTAGCCTCTAAGAATACCCAAGTAAGACACAATCAAGTCTAAGGCCTCCTAGGTAGTTGCTCAATCTACCACCAATAAGATAATATAAACATGGTAAGGATAAGGTGGTATGATTGTGCAATTTCCATATTTGAAGAGATGGTGATCTATGTCAAATTAGAAGGTTTTCCATGTCAATTTTAGGCTCAAGAGGATCCTCAAACACTACAAAATAAGAAAAAGATAAAGGTTGTTGTAAAACATGAAAGAAAGATATTAAATTACAACAAAAATACAAGTTATTACAACAGCAATAAACTATCCCTTGAACAAGTAATAAACCAATGAAGAAAGAGGGATAAACAGGGAATTAAACTAGAGTTTTACTTATCAACAAAATGATAAATTAAAGATGCATATAATATCCCTAAAACCTTAGACGTCTAGGCCTAGAAAGCTGAAAATACATATCAGCAATGCAGTTTAGGGTTTAAGATAGTACTTGAGTCAATAAAATGCATGAAAATTCAAAATGTCCTACTTCTTTATGGTTGAAATGAATATTTTATGTTATAAAACTCTCATTTGATCGTAATACAATTAAAAGAGAGTAAATTTTAGAATTTAATGGTTGACTATTGGGAGAATGGTTGGTGTCTACTATATTTTTGGGCATCTTAAATCAATTAAGGAAGCCTTTGAAACGAAGTGAGTGGAACTAGGGTGATATCTAGGGTTGTTCACTACTATCCCTAGAAGATCCTCCTAGTATATCACTAGATCTTCAAAGATAATTCAAGGGAAGGATCTTCACTAGTAACCTTCCAAGAAATTTAACAAGAAAGGCTTATTCAAGAAAGATCCAAGAGAATATACAACCAACACTAGAGAAGCAACATTACACTTACATTCATTCATAAACAAAACCACAAGATAACAAGAGACCACTTGCTCAAGAAATATTTCATCCATCAAAACTCTAGAAATGAGCATTCAAGAAGTAGCAAAGTCATCCACAAAGAATCCACTCCAAAAATTCACTCTAACTAGCCATCCATAATATTTTTCATAAGAGAGAAAGTAGTAGTAGACAAATAGTAATGATTTACAAGTGAGAAGTGCTTCTCTTGTTTATATGAAAGATCAAACATCCTTGTCATCCAATAGAAGCCCTAAAAACATAAAATACTTCCTTTATCTCTAAAAAACCCTAGAGATAAGGAATTAAGACATAATATATGCATGATACATGAGTATATAGGTCATTAAGACCCCCAACAATGCCTCCTAGATGAAGTAAAGTATCTCAAACATCAAATCGTCCCTCATAAATGTGCTCTCAAGCTCACACATGTGGCATGTGTGGCATCAATAAGTGGACGGCTCACTCAAAGATTAAGTGTAGGGGCTCCAAAAGTGAAATGTTTCCATGAAGAGGTGCAACGTTTCATCTACAAGTGTTGTATGATCCCCCAAGATGTGTGAGATCTCATCAAAAGGTCCAGTCCCCTCAAAAGTTCCAACATCCCATCGTGAGGTGTCAAAACATCATCAAAGTGCAACGTCCCATCATCAAAATGGGTCACATCATACCTCATGTGTGTTAGGGTGTCTCATCAAAGGAGCCATGTCATCAAAGGGCTCAAAATCCTCCCGAAAGTGTGGAATGACCTCTCTCAAGTTGTGGGAATGACCTCCATGAAGTGTGCTAGTATCCCCTCAGTGTCCTCCAAAAGACCAAAGTGTCAATCAAGTATGTGGCTATGTAAAATACATCATTCAAGGGGCTCATGTCGTCCAATGCACCATCAAAACTAGATGCATGTACACAAGTCAAACACGATATATAAAGTGAATCATGTCAATTCAAAATCCATTAGATAGATCATATCAAGTATCCTCTTCAAACTCCACACTAGCTTACAAAGTTATACAATTTGTCAAGTTTTAGGTATGAGAGGATCATTATTACCCCCTATTAGGTGTGCCAATACCCAGGATAATAAGTATGTCCCAAGAAACCCATAAAGGAGCATGTGTAATGGCATATAGTATGGTTCGTGGTTTACTTCATGGGTGGTGGCACAGTCATGAAATTTTATGTATGATAGTCATCCTCATGAGTGATTTTGTATGAGAGAGTGTTTAAGCAATGAGTTTCCCTTTCCTTGTCACTATATCTTTCCAAACCCCTATTTTCCTTTTTCCTTAGTCAATCAAACTCTTTTGGATTTTGATTTTCAATTGCTAAGACCTTCTTTTAGGTATGCATTCATTGCATAGGACTTGGGGTGATGGCCTCTTAGCAAGGGGGTAGAGCTCGTGCTTCACTTTATTTCTTGGTTTTTTAGACTTTGCTTTTCTTTCTCATTTATTTTCTTTTCATTTTGAATTATAGAATTTTCTATTTCTATATCATTTTTTTATCAAGCTACATCAACCTTAAGCATTATATATCCTTCTTCTCGTGAGGATCATTATGATACATGAACCTTTATAGGTGACATATGACAACCAACCCAAAATATAGGATAACGGAGAGGGGATAGATGGAGTGTGTAATGCATGGACTAGGATATGGACACATTACCCCTATTAAGGCCAACCAGTAGTACAACTTTGACCAAGAGTGGCAACACTTTACTGAAAGAAGATGATGACCACCAAGGTGAATCAAAGAAAAACGTAAAAATTTAAAGCATCATGATTCATAATCCAATTGAACCCATGATCACTATTTTCATGCCCAAAACATTGACATTATCACTCGATATGAAGCATCAGAACAAGGTACCTCAATGTGTAATGCATCATGCCATATGATGTGAGTGAGTTGAGCATATAATGGGAGGAGTCTGTGGGAAACTATTTGTGGAGAATCTGAATTGTCATCATCGAAACTATTGTCTGTAATGTGGATCATGGAGAAAAAATTGTCCTCCAGTTAACCCTAGGTGTGAGGGGGTAACAATGTTAAAGCATTACCCTCCTTTATCTAACTCAGATCATGGGTTCACTAATCGTACCACTTTGGATCAACCCATGGATGTAAAATTCACCAAGCTCTTCATCAACAAATAATTTGTGGATGTAGTTTTAGTTATTATGTTATGTTCAACTATTTTGAGTTGAAAAAGAATCAAACTACTAGTTAACAAGTTGAAAATAATATGTTTGAAATATTTTGAATATAGTAACTAGAGTGTATATGTGTGAACCATTCCAAGAGAATACATTCTTAATTTTTATTTAGAGAATTTTCTTATGTTTAAATATTTGGCATTTTCTCATACATTTGTAGTAGTAAATAGGTTAATCTTGAATTGATTAAGCGTGGGTTTACCATAAACGGTTTATAGTAGCACATGGTTTTAGCTTTGGGTATTCATGTGAAAGAACCATATTTCACTAGCTTATTATGTCCATTGTAAAGAACCTTGAGTAGTCATTGTTGCCCTGATTGGCCATTGTCTTAACCATATTGGCCAATGGCAATGAAGATATATTTTTGTGGCATTGTCAAGTTTGGGTTCCCATGTTAGATCTAGTCTTGATGCTTTTATTTATCTCTCTTCAATAAGTGTAAACTTTTAACATGGTATCAGATCCTAGGTAGACCTAGACTCTCTCATGAGAGTGGTTTGAGAATGGGAGCCAAGGAGAGAGGACATGGAATTCATCAAGTTAAAATTGATGTAGAGAGAAGGGCTCCTTGGACAGCATGACAATTTCTCAATAGGTTGGATTAGAAAATGAAAGAAGAAAAACATTTGTAGTTGTCATTATTGGGTCCATCCTACAGACTGCAAATGAGAAAGTATTCATTACTAAAATTTCCACACAATGGTGATGAGATTCCATTCATTGAAGAAATAAATTATGAAAGCACACATAGACCAATGGGTTGAAGACATGAAGAAATTGCACGTGAAAACCTTGATTCGTGTTCACCTATTTATGGTTGGGATTATACTTTAGGTGATATTATTGAGGGTTGTTATTGTAGTAATATTATATTTCGGGATAAACTTAGAGGAGGATTGGTATTTTATCCATAGTCAATTGCAAGGGAGATCCTTACATTAATATTGACTTAGTCAATGGGGAGGCTATTTGTAATATCCCCAAGCACGAGCCCCAGTTGTATTTATGAATTGTAACATGTTTTGTAGGATCGTGAGCCAAGAAATTATAATTTGATAGGCGTATGTGTTTATTAGGTCATAGAGCCTAGGTGTTAAAGGCCAGGAGATTGGTTTGTACATGTAAATATTTGTATTATTAATATAAAAATAACACTGCGTGTAGACCGACCATGAAGAAAGAGTATGGGGGACTAAGTTCCACTAGGTTGGGTAATGGGAGAGGGGGTTGAGAGGCTGGAAATAGGGACTAAGCATAAGATATTAAGTCCAAGAATAATTTATTATTATTCTAAATGTTGATAGAAGGATATGATTATATCTTAAGTTCCTTTGGGAAGAGGGAATGACTTCCAAATGGAAAGGAGTGTGCTTCATGAGCGACATGTGTCAGCTCAGGCACATGCATTTTTAAGTGGGAATTATTGTTATTTGTCGGGGGGGCACTCACGGAGGTTGGGGGGGACACACAGTTGGCTCTCACGCTCTCACCATTATCTCCATTCTCTGACCAGTCGGCCACCTTTATCCTGACAAGTTCACTCACGCACTGAGCAAGCACACAACCATCCATTTCCACCATTGTTGAACTCATGGCCATCGTGAACCTTTGTAACTTGTGTGCACTGGTATTTTGTTGAGTCATACTTTTCTTTACCCGAGTTATGTTGTTTCCTTTTCCCCTACCCATTTGTCTTAGGAGCTAGATAGAAGAAATAGGTTGCCAGGCATGTGGTTTGTAAAGGCGGGTTGGCAGGACCGTAGATTGAAGAGGCAGGTTGTCAGGCCTGTGAGAAAATCTCTCCAGGTGAGAGAGTGTGTTGAGGAAGTGAATGCTTCTGGAGGGAGTCCAGTAATAGCTACAGAGCTCTGAGAGTTCCTGTCTGGCCTGTTGTTGAAGCCCCGGAAGGGAGGTGGAGAAGTCGATGAACTGTGTGACGATGAAGGTGTACTCCTGGGGTGGGACGGGCATGTGGGGAATGGGAGTCTATCAGTAGTGGGCGTAAGTGGCTTCTAAGAGAATCCTTCCTATTGAACTGTGTGAAATTCATGTTAGCCTTGCCAAGCCTAAGAATCCCTTGCCCGATGGAGTTTAGTCCCATCTCGGGGGTGACCCACTGTAGAGAGTAATGAATAGTGTGGCCTAAGGCTGGGAGGTTCGTGGAAGGTCTGCATGCAGTCAGTGGTCTTCACAATCCAAATATAAGTATCAATTATGTGTTTAATGATGTATGTTGTGCATGTCTATGATTCTTACAATGTTATCATGTGTTTTCGTTTCATGTATGATTTATGGTCAATTTCGCATGAGTTAGTATAATAGTAGTATATTTTATTGTTTTTTATTTCATTAGAAATGCATGTAATATATATGTACTTCAGGATGAACAATTAACCTCCTATCAGAGCCTAGCAGTCTGTTGGTGTTACATGGCCCAGCCTGGGTGGTCGGGGCTGCCACAAAATGGTATTGCAGTGAAATTTTGTAGTGACGTTGCTCGGCATGTTGGTGGTTGGGGATGTTACAAATTGGTATCAGAGCGTAACGGTTATTCGGTGGCATGGAATGACTTGTTGGTTTAGGGTTGAAGATGTCACAAATTGGTATCAAAGAATAAAGGTTATTCGGTGGCATGGCATGGCCTGTTGGTTTAGGGCTGAGGATGTTTGTAGTGTCCCCAAGGTCGAGCCTCGTTGTAAACCAAGTTCTGAAAGGAATTGTGATTATGTTTTATAGGCTAGTGAGCCAAGTTCTTATAAGCTGGAGACTTATGTGTTTTTTAGGCCAGGGAGCCTAAGTGTTGAAGGCCAGGAGCCTGTTGTTGTACTTGTATGTATGCAAAACATTTAATAAAATATAAACACCGCCNGACATGTGCATTTTGTGTTTTATCCTAAGTTTTGGCAAGGGAGGACGTACAAGGGTGATGCGTGCTGGTGGAACGCATGCAGTTCCATGGGTGACAAGTGTCAACCCTGACGCATATGAATAAATGGCCAGGGTGAGCCGTGCGAAAGGTTCCTCCTCCTCCATTCAACCCTGGACTGTTCTGAGCGTGAATGGTGTGACCTCTGCAAGAGACGCTCGTGCAATTCTGAAAACGGGGAAAAATCCTGTGTTTGTCTCTGCAAATCCATGCACACCCTCTGTTTTGAGAGCCAAGAGGACTGTGTTCGTTTTCTGAAAAGCCCGGTTCATCCTCCCCGTTCTGCACCAGAGAGTCTGTGTAATTCTCTGCGGAAATTGCTTCTCACACAATTCCGAAAATCAACACTGTGAGACCTTGCCGCCATTGTTGAGCTTGTTTGAGAAGTCTGAGTCTGTATTCCTGGTTGAATGTAGTGGTCATGCAGAGATGGACTACGCGTGATTTGTTGTCCAGTGCAGGTGGTAATTAAGCCTATGTGTGATCTCTCTCTAGGTGAGGGAGGTGGATGTTGCTGGGAAGTGGTTCCCTCCAGAGAGTGTCCAGCACCAGCTTCAGACTCTGAGACTTCCTGATCCGGCCTGTTGCAGAGACCCAGAGAGGGAGATTAGCATCGATGGACTGTGCTTGTGAAGGTGTATACTCCCAGGCGGAACAGGCATGTGGGGAATGAGAGTCTGATAGTAGTGGGCGTAAGATGGCATCCTGGGAAGAATCCTTCCATATTTTGTGTGTTGTTTTCTCTGTAACCTCAGCCTAGCCTAGGATTCCTTGCCTAGGGGTGGAGCTTAGTCCTAGCTCGGGGGTGACCCACTGCTGAGCTGATGAGCAGTGTGGTCTAAGGCTGGGAGGTTCGTGGAAGGCCTGCACTTGGTTGGTGGAATCTACCATTG
>JZKD02S1139757.1:0-12874 GCA_000966675.3 Picea glauca | reverse complement strand
AATAGACCTGGGAACCCCTCGAATCTCGTGATCATGCTCTTGGAAACAATCCCAAAAACACTCTTCCATCTTTGAATCAATGTGAGGCCTTAGCTGAATTTTGTTGTAGATATCTCGTTCCTGTAAATACAGCTGAAGTGCCAACTGGGTAAGTTCCATTGTTGCGAATAAATGAAGGCATAAGAACTTGAGGGCATTCGTACTTCAATAACAATTTCATCATGCATGAGCCCTTGTAGATTTCATATGGAGAAACTTGTCAGAATGACAAGATTTTGAGAGAAACAACGCAGGATGACTTGAAATGCGAAAGTAGAGGAAGTCCATAGTTTCTCCTTCTAATAAGAACAAAACCATTGATGCCATTTAAATGGTCTAACACTTGGATGTATTCTTTGACAATGCCTGCCGGTAATAACTAGAAGTGAACCAAATGTGAAACCACTGGGCTTGGGACTATTTTCCATCCCTGAATTACTTTCGTGAGGGTTTAATTGTGCCACCATTATTTCAAACATCCCTCGAGCCTCGTCTTCTTGCTAGAATGCCTTCGAGCATTTATGTCAGCGATATAACTTTGAAAATAGACTTTATGGATCGTGAAACAGAACTACCATGTGGGCGCAGTATAGCTAAGGTTTTTTCTAGTAACACATCATCAATTTGTAATCGTAGATAATGCTGGGTGTAATCACATTCAACACCTATAAATCTAATAAGCCCTGAAGCTAACACAAGTGAAACTGAAAGCCTGAGATTCTCTCCTTGACACCTGCAAATCTGGTGATAACATATTTTTTTGGTGGAATTTATAATAAAATCGACCCTATACCTGCTCTTTAATGAGGAAAATTAAGAGCTCAGTACCACTTCTGCTATATACGATATCGGTGCTTTGGATCACTTGGTGCTACGGGAATAACCCTATTCTCGCAACAAAGAGAACATTGAAAAGTTAGTATTTGGATACTAACATCGTCTCCTTCTGGAGGATGATGCTATCCCTGTGAAGCATTAAGAACGAGAAGACCACTGTTCCTTTCCTCTATGCATCCATGCATTGTAACCTTTAAACTTTTGCCTTTGCAACCATCTACATTTATGCTCTGCCTAGTCTATTGGGTTATGGAATCAATCAATACCATTTCAACTCTGGCTTCAAACTTCTGCAACTTATCAAACTCTAACAAATGCTGAAAACAAACTCATTGAAAAATTGATTACACTATGCTAACTGTGAAAACAAATGCTCAAGAAGAGAGCTTATTGCCTGCCCTACTTCTAACCAGGTGTTTCCTTTAGATCAGGTGAAATCATGCTTCCAGTGAAGCCATTCAAGTAATATACTAATTGGTAAAACTCTTGTTCTGGTTCTGACAAATAAAGAGACCCATAGCATATCAAAGTGAAAAGGAAAAGTGAAGCAAAGCCAACCTTCGTTGAGCAAGAGTAATTTTTCATTTGAAGTGTTTGAAAACTCCATATAATCAGCAAAAGGATCATGAAAGAGACAAAGAGAAACATCTTTCTGTGGTTTCAGCTGAAGATCAAAAGGTCTCTGCATATCTTCTTTCTAATAATGGCTTCCATGTTCAACTATTTGCAAATCTTAACGTGTTTGCAAGTTTATTTCACTAGTTTTCTATACATAAAACTGCTTCAGGTCCCCATCATTGATTTTCTCAACCTCGGATGCATAGATTTCATAAAGTGGCTTACTGGTGAAGTTTTCATTATGTGTTGAGGTGAAAATTTGTCTTCCACTTGAACCATGACTACCAAGAAGAGAATCTGAATTTTTGTTGTGATCTAGCTGTTGATCAAAGGCCTTAGAGAGAAAAAATGAGATATGTTGTTCATAGAAAATACCATCTTTTTTGGAATTATAAAACTTATCATATATAGGTGAGCCAAAAGCCTTTGTGTCTTTCATATAAGGACGAGCAGCCTCATGCTGAAAAAAAGATTTAGAAGGAGATTCAGAAAACGACGAAACATCTTCTCTTTCCTCAACATAATCATCCTTTATATCATAATCAAAATTACTATAAACTTTTGAACAAAGAACAAATGTGTCTATAGTATGGTTGTCCCCAACATCCTTACAAACAAAAGAATTACTAACTGTATGTTGAATGTCAAATTCAAATTCTTTACAATAGTCATCAAAAGGAAAATCAACTGGATAAATGTTTTTGTAATAATGATGAAAGACAGTGTGAAACTCCTTCAAAGAATGAATGCTAGCAGCAAGAAGGGACTGACACCATTCATGATCATGTTCTTCTAACGAAAATTTGAACTTCTTGATTAATACATTCTCGTGAACAAAATTATGTTCAAGCATGCATTTATGGAAATTTGATAAATGCTCACTGAGATGATCATCCTTGCATCCTCTAAATCCGGAAAGATATTCATCCCATTCAGATATTGAAGGTACTAGATGTGGAAAACCATCTATGTTGGTGAAATCACAAAATGAATACCTCCGAGCCAAAATAGTTTCCATGGCCATCATGGATCCTCAACCAGTGGAGTTGCCTATGAATCTCATGATAATGGAGTCACCATGGTGAAATATGTGCAGTCATGTATCTTCCCTCTTCATGTTCACCATCAATAAGTGGATCTGATCGTTGTCATTCTCCTAGAGAAGATATATTCGTTGCTTCTTCCCCGGCAACGGTGCCAAAAATGTTAGTGCTAGAAGTTGCCCCTAGACTGCTATAGGGTCAATCCTAGCACCCCTTCACCCCTTCAGTTATTGCAATGATTTTATAAATAAGAATGTGTTTAGCTTTGAAATAATGTGTATGAGGAAGATGACGAGAGAAAGAATAAGAGAAACAAGAAAAAGTAGATCAGTTAAAACACCATTGGGCATGGAGTCAAGTAAACACCCTTTGATCAGAGGCAATCAAATTGTACATCAGATAAGACTTTTATATGTAAATGGGTAGAAGAATATGGAATAAATGAAAAGTAGAACACCTCATCAAACTAATAATTTCTTTGTCAAATGGATGCAACGGTACTTGAAACAAAACACACGGATGATAGGCAGTCATGCGAAAATCTTTACCTCTTGGGAATGTATCATCCATAAGCAGCCATTGATTCTCAATGTCTGAAATTCATTCAAGTAAGAAGAAAGACAGAATGTAAAACAAGGAAGATGGAAAAATAGTGTTTAGACAAGAAGATCACAATCTGATAAAACAAATGTCATATATCTCCAATGTCAGAAGTGATTCCAAAAATACAATGCCTTCAGGTTTCTAATAACTCAGATGAATGCCTTTTCATCAATCTATTCTCAGCCATGCTCTCACGGGCCTCCCCCCCTCTCCTATCTCTCACAAATCACGACTTAAATACCAACTATAACAAACTAACTGCCCATAATTTCTGGCAAAAATATCTAATTAAATCATAAGAATAATAAACAGAGTTGTAATGTTTCTTGAATTGTTTTGAAAATGCTGATTAAATCTCCTTAGAGTGGGAATGATCTTCATTTAATGAATCCCCTGCATATGCCTTAAAATCCTCTGCTGCCTCTGTCATCAATGAAGAACTTCAATTTTTGATCTTCTGCCTGAGAATCTGGGCGTGTTGGGATTGATCATTCTCCCTAAAATATGCCTTCAATCTCGAATCATTCAATGTTAGAAGATTCGAAACTAATTAGATTGATCCTCTGCGTGCTATTCTGGTGAAAAGAGCATGAATCTTTATTTCTTTGCATAGTTATAGCCAAGTGGGTAATGACTTCTCAATGCACAATGAATAGTAAACATATGTACCAAACTGTTGTGCAAACAAGTGTGCAAGCCACCTAAAGTCAGCGCAAGCCACTACATTCCTCCACACAGGTGTTGTCACAATTGTCACCTATCGAGTTGTTTGACCATGCTTGGTGCACTTACAAGATAGACAGATTGAATCTATCACATGTTATTCAATTGATGGCAATCGAAAAAGCATTTCAAACCATATCTTGTTGAACGACTTATATTACAAATGCTTTTCCCATGGCTGGATTTTGTTGTAGGTGCCAACAAATCTTGAGTGGTCCTCAAGTCTTTGATGGTTCTTGTTACTAAATTCAATAGATCTAGGAACCCCTCGAATCTCGTGATCATGCTCTTGAAAACAATCCAAAAAATGCTCTTCCATCTTCGAAACAATGTGAGGCCTTAGCTGAATTTTGTCGTAGATATCTCGATCCTGTGCATACAACTGAAGTGCCAACTAGGTAAGTTCCACTGTTGCGAATGCAATGAAGGCATAACAACTTGAGGGCATTCGTACTTCAGTAACAATTTCATCATGCATGAGCCCTTGTAGACTTCATATGGAGAAACTTGTCAGACTGACAAGATTTTGAGAGAAACAATGCAGGATGACTTGAAATGCGGAAGCAGAGGAAGTCCATAGTTTCTCCTTCTCATAAGAAAAAAACCATCGATGCCATTTAAATGGTTTGACACTTGGATGTATGCTTTGACAATGCCTGCCTGTAATTATTGGCGGTGAACCAAATGTGAAACCATTGGGCTTGGGACTGTTTTCCATCCCTGAATTACTTTCATGAGGGTTTAATTGTGCCACCATTATTTCAAACATCCCTCGGGCCTCGTATTCTTGCTAGAATTCCTTAGAGCATTTATGTCAGTGATATAACTTTGAAAATAGAATTTATGGATCGTGAAATAGAACTACCATGTGGGCGCAGTATAGCTAAGGTTTTTTCTAGTAACACATCATCAATTTGTAATCGCAGATAGTGTTGGGTGTAATCACATTCAACACCTGTAAATCTAATAAGCCCTGCAGCTAACACAAATGAAATTGAAAGCCTGAGATTCTCTCCTTGACACCTGCAAATCTGGTGATAACATATTTTTTTGGTGGAATTTATAATAAAATCGACCCTATACCTCCTCTTTAATGAGGCAAATTAAGAGCTCAATACCACTTCTGCTATATATGATACCGATGCTTTGGATCACTTCGTGCTACGGGAATAACCCCATTCCCGCAACAAAGAGAACATTGAAAAATTAGTATTTGGATACTAACAGTATGGATATGGATATTTGGTGAAGATCTCACATTTCAGAACACATGTTAAATCGCCCAAAACATTTCTTTCATTATTTTATTATTGGAGGATGGGGCCAACCCTAGGATTAAAGTGGTTATTTTTCATATAGTTTGAGACATTTGAGTCGATTGATTTGGTTTATATAGGTTTTAGGAGGTTGTTTCATCCAGTATTTGGTCTTCATGCACACATTGAGGATGCATCCCGCATGTTTGAACTAATATTTTTGGAGATGTTTGCATGTGGAATCACTATTTCTATTTTATGCATTGTTTCCCATATCCACTTAAGGTAATTGAGGGATATCCTTTTTTTTATGCTTTCCTAGGCTAGATATAGGGTTTCTGCTCAAATATTATTAATTTATTGATTGGAGGTTTTATCCAAAAACATTATAAAACCATGGCTCCTCCATTTGTAATGGTTGTTGAAGGCTTGAGTATTTGATCTCTTGGTGCATTTGTATTGTACATTTATTTGAAGATATTGGATGGTTTGGTAATGCACCCTTGAAGATGAGGATTCTTTCTAAATTTTCATGTTGTTCATGCTAGTTATTTCTTTGTCATTGATTATTGTGAGATAGAGAATCTTGGTAACACTATTTCTATTTTCCGGTATTTATCATTGGAATGGTTTATGTTGATGTATCCATGTATAGTTTTTTGTACACACCTTTTATCATTTCTTGATAAATATAGGCTTCATAATCTTTGAGGTTGTCAATAGTAGTAAGATTCTTTGGTAGATTTTCATGACATTTAGGACAAGGAGAAGATTAACAAGGCTTGTAATTTTCAACCTTATTCATATTAATTTATTATTAAAGTAGCCTCCCTCAAGACTTGTGAGACCCCATATGCCTGATGAATATATAAGGCACTGGTACCACCTTACAGCCAGAATAAAAATTTCCCATAGAACTCATTTTATGTTGGTTCCATTGATAAAGAAATTACCGAAGACAACCTTACTCTAGATCTATCCCTAGAAGTCTGGTTGTAGTTTATATTTCATTTCAATAAAGGCTCAACTTAATTTTGATGTTTAAATTTGCAAATTAAGCTTCATTACAACATATTTTGGTAGAAAAATTATGTATATTTGGTTTTGCATTTCATGTTGGAAATTACCCATCAATGTTTGACAACACATGTATTCCAACAGAGGATGAAAACCTTCAATAACCACTCACATAACCAGATCAAAGATTAAGACAACAATGTTTTCACATGGTAAAACCCCTATGGGGAAAAATCCACGGCCCCAGCCAACGCAACCACTTGAAGCAGTTTATTAATGCAAAAGAAAAATATTACAAAGATATTTTACA
Source organism: Picea glauca (assembly GCA_000966675.3). Lineage (NCBI taxonomy): Eukaryota > Viridiplantae > Streptophyta > Pinopsida > Pinales > Pinaceae > Picea > Picea glauca. The sequence goes on along the minus strand of JZKD02S1139757.1, from coordinate 6,428 downwards.
AGAGATTTTCTCATAATCAATCATTGGAAAATGACCCTCCCTGCTCTTTAAATAGAGATCATGGACCAATCGGGTGTTAATCCACAGATCAATGGTCGTTAAGATCGAGGAGATTATGAACCGTCAGATCACTCTATGTCAGGAACATATCGTGACCATCGGATTTACTAACTACAAATGCATACTAATGCATATTAAATAAACACACTAATAAACACACTTTTACCTAACGACACATTCGACCAAGTAGATCTTAACTAACTCCTAAGTGTCTAAATATCCTAACACCCCCCCTTAAGAAAAACTTGGGATAGGATTGAAGGATTTACAATGGTGACACAATAGGGGAAGGAAGTTGGAATTAGAGCCTATCCCCCCTTAATGATAACTTCTTGAATTCCTAACATAGATCGAAGTTTGGAAAACTTTGCTTATGTAAGAGACTTTGTGAAAATGTTTGAAACTTGATCTCTTGTAGGGAAAAAGAGAAATTCAATAACTTGATCATGAATGAGCTTTCTGATGAAGTGCATGTGTAGCTCGWTKTGTTTTCTATGCTRATGTTGAACTGGGTYTTTGGCRAGCTTGATGGCACTCTCATTGTCACACCAAARGTTGGTCGGATGCTGCTCTGGAATCCAAACTTTGAAAGGATCTGTCGAAGCCACGAGGCTTCCTGAMTTGCATTTACTATTGCTCGGTACTCTACTTCTAYTGAAGAAAGTGAAATAGCCTATTGTTTCTTACAGGCCCAAATGACAGGTCCTAAACCAAGGYTGAAAACATAACATGYAGTAGAYTTCTGATCATCAGGGTCACCGGCCCAATCTGAATCAGTGAAACCAACCAAGAAAGGAGTCCCCCMTGAACTGTAATGTATCCCAAACTAAAYTGTACCATGGACATAGTGAATTATCCTTTTAKCKTCTTTMCAATGGMTTTCATGGGGTGTTTKCATATACCGGACAACAAGAYGAACAACAAAGGAAAKATCRGGATGGGTATGAGTCAAGTATAAGAGGCTACCAACTAACGGATGGTACATGGTGGCATTAACTTCAGGATAAGTACAGGTGGMAATAATCTTGACTCCAGAMTAGAAGTGAGAAGCAGTTGSTTTACAATCATACATGTGAAAGCGATGAAKAAGATCACAAGCATACTTAGACTGGGAAAKAAAAATTCCTTCATTGGTTTGCAAAACTTGGAGGCCAARGAAATACTGCAAAAAACCTATGTTTKTCATTTCAAATTTCTTATTAACAYTGGTTTTCACATGGTTTAAAATTTTTGAGTCACTACYAGTAAGGATAAGGTCATCAACATARAGGACAAGGATTATAAKATGGATTCCTACTTTCTTTGTATAKACATTAGGATCAKAATGGAATCTAGAAAATCTAGTGGAAATAAGAAAGTTGTCCATTTTGGCATACCAATCTCGGGGAGCTTGCTTGAGACCATAAATAGATTTCTTAAGGAAACAAACAAGGCTAGAGTCATTCTGGACATAGCTAGGAGGTTGTTCCATGTATATTTCTTCTTGCAAATATTCATTCAAGAAGGTGGATTTAATATCCATTTGATGGACCTCCCATTTATGTGAGGCAATAAGGGCAAGAACAAGGTGGATGGAATTCATTTTGGCTATAGGGTAAAAGGTTTGATTATAGTCAATTCCTTCAACTTGGGAAAATCCTTTGGCAACTAATCGAGCTTTGTGTCTTTCAACACTTCCATTTGATGAATACTTAGTTCTGTAGACCCATTTACATATGACAACTTTTCTTCCTTTTGGAAGAGGTACAAGATCCCAAGTATCATTTTCCATTAAATAATGATACTCTTCATTCATTGTTGTATCCCAATCTGGATGACATGAAGCTTCTGCAAATGTCTCTGGATAATGATTTTTTGAAACTTGATCCAAAAGAGAAGAGGCTCACTGGAGCTGTGAATGTTTCCAATGTTGATATGAAGGTTCACCGACAATATCACACGTTTCTTCTCATGTTGAATGGACCCATCTAGGAAGCGGTGGAGCTGGTGTTGTTTCAAGTTCAAAGGACTCATTTGGAGGAAGGTGAGAAGGTGGAGGTGGATTTTCATCCTCACTGTCATCATCTGAAGAAGAAACCAAAACATAAGGAGGAATAAACGTCAAATATGGCTCATAGGTTGAATAAGGCACATCCTTCGAATTAGGCCCATAGGCCAAAGAAGGCACAAATGTCGAATTAGGATCACAGGCCAATAGATTTTCATCAAATTTAACATCTCTTCTAATAATAAATTCATTACAATGTGTTTGAATAATTCTATAACCTTTAACATCTTTAGAATAACCAACAAATATAGACTTCCCACTTTTAGGATGAAATGCTTTCCTTTTCTCACCAGGAATGTGAGCCCATGCTATACTGCCAAATACACAGAAGTGACTTACATCTGGTTTAATTTTGGTCCAAGATTCTTCCAGTGTTATATTTTTAAGAGCCTTTGTGGGAGTGTGATTTACTATGTAATTTTCACAGTTGATGGATTCTGCCTAATACTTTAGACTTAATCCCTTAGATTGGATCATACAATTAGCCATTTATTTTAATATGCGGTTCTTTTTCTCAACAACACCATTTTTTTGTGGTGTATATGGAATAGTGTGTTGCATTTGGATTCCCTGTGTAGTGCAGTAACTTGTAAAATTATTGTTCACATATTTTCCTCCATTATTTGTTCTTAACCTTTGAATTTGATGTCCAGATTGTTTTTCTACAAGGGCCTTGTAGGCCAAAAACTTGTAAAAAACTTCACTCTTAAGTTTTAAGAAGTAAACCCAAGTACGTTTGGAAAATTCATCAATGAAAGTTAAAAAATACTTGCACCCAGAAAAAGGAGAAGAAAGTGGACCATACAAATCACTGTGAACAAGCTGCAAAAGACCCGAGGCATGCCAAGAGGCATGTTTTTCAAAACCGTCCCGATGATGTTTTCCGAGAACACAACTGGAACAACCACCATCTCTGCATGAAGAAAGAGGAAGACCAATCACCATTTGTTGATTACATAGTTGTTTTAATGAGCGATAGTTTAGATGACCAAACTGCGCATGCCAAAGTTTGCTCAAGTCATCGCTATGAGCAACAAAAACTAATGAAAAAGATGATGACCCAAAGTTGTCAAACTTGTACAACTTGGTAATATCATCATCAATTCCATTTGCAAGAACATGTTGAGGATATTTTAGATCCTTGATTACAACTTGGTGAGGTGAAAACTCTATAGTTTTACCTTCACCTAAATGAGTGATTCGATATATTGATAGAAGGTTACAAGAAAGACTTGGAACACATAATACATCATTGAAATGACCATTTTCTACTTGAACTATTCCAGATCCTTCAATACTAAGAGATATATCATCACCAACAAATATGTTTTTGGTGTTACAGTCATTTAGAGTAGAAAATATGTCTCTATCCTTAGCCATATGATAATATTCTCCAGAATCAATAAGCCACTTATCAGAAGTAGAAGTAGAAGGTGTATTGAATGAGAAACCAAAAGCAGAAAGCACATGTCCATGAGAAGAAGAAGAAGAAGTAGAATAAATACTGATGTTGTGTTTCTTCATCGCTACTTCTAAAGATGCCATATTCTTGAAACATTTGGATTCATCATGACCATATTTATCACAAAAGTTGCAGTGTCTGTCAGTCTTCTTATTTATATATTTTGCTCCTTTGTCTCTATTAGGAGAAAAAGTTGTCTGAATGGGTTTGGGACACTTATATTGCTTTTTTTTTTTGGCGAGGATGTTTCTTCTTGGGATTTTTGGGTTTATCTTTCTGATGGACAACTAAGGCATTGTTGGAGGTACCAGTAGTGCTGATCACTCCAAGTTGTACTAGCTTATCTTGCTCTCTAATCAAAGCATCACAAAATTTCTCAAGACTGGATTTTTGATAAGCTACCCCTAGAGCCTCTTGCATGGCATAAAAGGTAGATACAAACACATAATATGCACTACCTATCTTAGAAAGAATAAAATAGATGCAACGATCTTCGTCTATATTTATCTTACATTATTCACATAAAGTTTTGAGTGTTTTAAACTTAGATAGATAGTCTTCAATGAAAGAAAAATCACTTGGACTTAAATTTAGTACTTGATTTTCTAACTGTTGTGCTCGAATAATATTGTGTTTACCAAACACAGATTCAATATTTTCCCAAGCTTCTTTGGGTTTATCAATTGATTGAAGGTGGAACCTTAAATATGGAGAGATAGACATTCTGATTAATCTACATGCTTCATCATTCCTATTATCCCATTTGGCTTTCTTATCAACATCAGTGGGCGTTGTTTCCTTTCCCAAGGTAATCCGGTATAAGCCTTTACTTCTTAATAAATCCTCCATATGGGATTTCCATTGGAAGTATTTGGTGTTGGTAAGTAAGAGATTACTTATAGAAGCCATAATAAATATATATATATAATACATACTTAAAAACTGAAACTGATTATTTGAATGGAAAGAGCTCGAAAGCTTATGTGGTTTTAAAAAAAAATGACAATGAAAATGGACTTCAGATGTGAGAGTTATGTCCTTTAAAAAAAAGACATAAACGATAACCAAATGACTACATGATAGTGCAAGTTTCTTTATGAAGTGACCCACTTTTATAAAGAGGTGTGGGGATCACTTTTACAATGAAGTTACTTTATAACAGAAAAGTTACATGCAAAATAAATAACTCTAAAATAAAATATTAAAGCTACTTATAGGGATTCACTTTTATACTTGAAGTGAAATACACTTTACAATGTTAGCATGAAAATTTTCAAAAAAAGTAACAAAAGAGAGACTTGAACTCAAGACCTCTTAGTTAATAAGGAAAATTTTAACCAAATGGTCTAGCAAAACTTATTGTAATATTCATAAGGAGGATTGTTGTTGTTGTTGTTGTTGTTATTGAAGATGGCCTTTGAGAGTGTGCTAAAAAAAACTCTTTTCACACAAGAAAAAAATTTCGCTTCTCGATGACAACAAGGGTTAGATCTCGGTTAGCTTACCCAGAAGATGCACCTTTTCCTATCTATTTCTGATTTTTCGATATCGCATAGGGCGTGGGGAAAAGAGAATACACAGATATAAAAGAGTAGCAACCCAGAAATAAATAATAAAAAATAGAAATAAGACAAAAACACTACTCTGCAAAAAATTTTAAAAATGCGTATTCAAACTTTATACCTCCGGATCTGACTGTAATGGTCATATCTTGGGAAAAAAAAAACTTTTTCGAGTGAAATGAAAAGTGTTCCTAAATGAAATGTGTGCTTCGGATGTAATCGAATAGTCGTCGCAGCCCAAAAATGTACGAAAATGACAAAAAATGGATATGAGGCAACTTAGCTTCACGATCTCGATCTATAAGAGGAGCGGATCTTCAAATAAGCTCTGATACTACATTCGACAACACAGGTGTTCCAATAGAGGACAAACACCTTCAGTAACCACTAACATGACCATATCAAATATCAACACACTGATGTTTTCACATGGTAAAACCCCTACGGGGAAACATCCACGACCCTAGCCAACGCGGCCACTTGGAGTAGTTTATTAATGCAAAAGAAAAAGATTATAGAGAGATTGTACAAGAGAGTTTCTCACAATCGATCATCAGAAAATGACCCTCCATTCTCTTTAAATAGAGATCATGGGACAATTGGGTGTTAATCCATAGACCAATGGTCGTTAAGACCGAGGAGAGTATGAACCATCGGATCAGTCTATGTCAGGAACATATCGTGACCGTCGAATTTCCTAACTACAAATGCATACTAATGCATACTAAAGAAACACAATAAGAAATACACTTTTACCTAACGATACATTAGACTAAGTAGATCTTAAATAAATCCTAAGTGTCTAAATATCCTAACAATCACTAGTACACATTGTAAAAATTTCGACGTTCTATTTGCGACGTTATGGACAAAATTGGCCATACTCTCAAAAAATAGAGGAAATTTTAATCTTTTTTTCCATATTGACCGATAACGTCGCATGTGCGACCTCATACAAATAAATGTCTCTATTGTGATGCAAGCATCACTATTGAGACATCATTGGGCTTTCATCTCTCTTGCCACATTTGTAACATAGTCGTCGCTCTTTCCACGCTTGTTACAAAGTCGTCTCTCTTTCCACGTTTGTAAAATAGTTGTCACAGTTGTGATGTTGTGGAAACTAGGTTTTCCTGCTCCAATGATCACCTAGTATTTGACCAAGTCAACTTTGATTTGGTCAATGATCGTCAGAATTGTGACGTTATAAAATCTATAAATATGTTACATTTTACGGATGTTGTGACAAGTTTTCTATAATAACGACACTTCAAAAAGGGTTTGCAGGTCTTCTCGG
>JZKD02S1139723.1:34422-59830 GCA_000966675.3 Picea glauca | reverse complement strand
CTCTCTGCGAACTCCTTTTCCTTGAGCTTCGCTGCGAGTATAAAAACGCTGACTCCTCCTGAGATTTTACTCCCGAATCCTCAAAGGATTCTTTGACTACTGCACTCCTTGCAGATTCCTCACATGCACACGCAGGTGCTATCTCTTCTGAGCTTTTGCAAGTACGCAGACCCCTAATGGATTTTGTCTTTCTTCCTTCTCCCTCAGATGGAGAAATATGGATGCCCTCCTGGCTATCCTTCTGCTCAAGAAACCTCTTACTGAGTCTGCAGGGTGTTCAACAACCCTGTGAAGATCCTTCAGTGGATTCTTCCTCTAAATTCCAGAACTCAAAGAGTTCTCTTCTTCCTGTGCCTATCTGCACAATGTCTCTATGCCCTCTTGGCAGAGTGCCTTCCTTCCACAGAACGTTCAACAGTTCTGTCCTCCTATGCACCTATGCACCCGCTCAATGCCCACCTGGCAGAGCTCTAAGAATCCTCAGTGATTCTGTCTCTTCTTCCTAAACTCCTCAGCAGAGTTCTATCCTCTATGAACCCCTTTTCACTTGCTCAATGCCCACCTGGTAGAGCTCTCAGAATCCTCAATGATTCTGGTTTCTGTCTGAACTCACAACAGAGTTCTTCCTCTATGCACCTTGTGCCTGTGCTCAATGCCTACTTGGCAGAGCTTTACAGAACTCACAGCTAAGTTATGTCTGCAACTATGTCTCTCATACACAGCCTTTCCTCCAAGGTATTCAAAAACCTTGAGGTCTTCTCCTGAGTTGTTGACTCCAGTTCTTGTGTCGCAGCACGTCTTTGTCTGAACCCGCAGAATTCAGAAGCACAACCTCTGTGCATGACTATTCAGAGACCACAGTGCTCTGTCACACCCTCCTGGTGTGAAGCCTCAAAGACCTTCACCTGAAATCAAACACACTCCTGCAAATGCACAACTACAATATACATCTACAACATACAATGGAACACTCACAGACACTCATTCAACACAGAATACATGCAGGAAAAGCTGCTCTTTGTATTAAAATGGAAAATGCCTATATTTACAAGGTGTTCCCTGAGCACAGCCTGTAACAAGGTCTCGGATCTTCTCTCTTCTTCTCTCGACACGTAGATTCTATCCTCTCTACTTCACTTCTTCGACTCTTTCCCCAAAATGAGATCTGAAATCTCTTTTACCTGATGGGGCTCTTCGAGCGCTTCCCTCCAACCTACCTACCCTATTCAATTACATTGAATAGATGTCTAGTCCAGAATTGGATCTAGATCTTAGCCATACAAACATTAATGGCCTATCTTGTCTACAGCCTGCGCAAAGGCACGACTCTACAATTCACCGGCTTAAAAATTAATTACATTGAATTCAGATTTCAAATGAGGTTGCACCTCTCTTTTTAATGCGTGATTTGAATTCGTTGGCGTGGCTGGCTGGCTGACTCGGAGAGATGCTCCTACATCAAACTCCTCAGCTGCAAAATTCATGAGCTTCTGCTCATGAGCTTCCCCTCTCAGATTTGGAAATCCTCCTGGATCCCAAACAAATATCTGGAGTTGTTCATCCACTCCATTCTACTGTTGTTGCTGCTTCTGCACTGCTGTTGCTGCTTCTCTTCTGCCCAGCTTCTCCTTGCTGGTAGTCTCTACTGACCTCAACATCATCTTTATGATCTCCTCGATCACTGCATCCAGCTGCTCCAGTGGATGGGTCCGTTCATGCAGTCTCCCCAGCTGCAATTTTTTTTTGCACATGGGTAGATTCTCAGGATCTCCCATGCCTTCTTCATCAGTCTCCAACTTTACCTGTTGGATGTGCAGGCCCTGCACCTTCACCCTCTCTTCCATGGATTCTATCTATTCCCATAGATCAACAAAACAAATGTTGTCTGCCCCTTCTTCTTCTTCAGCTGCAAACTCCCATGTTGCAGTCTTTTCAGCTTCCTGGCTGAAAATATTGAGCCATTCCTCAGAATTCTCATCATCCTCTTCTGCTTCTTCTGCTTGGGCAACTTCCAAAGTCTGCTCCAATCCCTCTTCTTTCATGGCAGTCACGGTTGACTGTTCTGCTACTGTTGTTGCACCATCTGCAACACAGACTTCTGCCTCCTCCTGGGAAAGTGGTAGGAACACTTCAATCCCTCCAATCATCAGAAGATTTCTCATATCTTCCTCTTCTGTCAGCTACATCTGCTGATCTAAATTCATCTTTGAGCTCACCTTCTTTGTCAGCTCCTCAGGCTGATTCCAACTCATCACTGAGTTCATGAGACCCACAGATAGTCTCATCTGCTCATCCCTGCCCACCTGGCAATATGGTATGCTTCCGCTGCCCTCTTGGCAGGTTATGAGATCCTGCAACGACCTCATTTCATTGCCTATCTGGCAATGTGAAATTTCTTGGCTGTCCTCCTGACAGTCTGTGAGATCTCGCAGTGATCTCAACTCTTTGCCCTCCTGGAAAAATGGAATTTCTTCTCTGCCCTCCTGGCAGTGCTTGAGATCCTCACCTGATCCCATTTCACTGAGATCTCTCCTAGTCTATGGTTCACATACCTGAACCATTTCCTCTTCAGGTCCATTGAGGTTTTCAGCATACCTCAACCATATTTTTAACAGCCTGCGCTGCCCTTTGACCATCAACTCTTTGAATGGCCATTTCACTTTCGGCTTCCTCGTGGGCCATTGATGCATCCATCTCGACCTCTTATCCTGCCGCATCCACAGTTCGAGCTTCTCTATGTCTGCCTTTAATTCATAGAGGTCTTTATCCATTTCTTTATCCATTTCTGCAAGATTTTTTGCCTTGCTTTTCTTCCCAACATGCCTATGGCCTTCTGTAACCATGGTGTTGTCTTTGTCTGCTTTCCTAGAAAACCTACTGCTGTCACTCTACACCAAGAGTGTTACCATCTTCATCCTCCTACAGTCTCCCTGACTGCTTATGGACTGTTTTCTACCTGCAAACAAATCCTTACAGAGTTTCAGTACTCTATCTTCTTCCTTTACCTTCTCCCTCTGCTTGAAATATACAAACAAAGATCTCACTCTAATACCACTTGATGGCGCGAGATTGACGACGCACCCCGCAGGGTCTCTCCGCCTGACCTCCTGGTCTTAAGGATCGTTCAAATATCTTCCTGAGCCGAAGCGGCTCTTTGGACTCCCAATGGAATCTCTTGTGAAAAACTCGATCCACAGGTCCTTTCTTCACCTGCACGACCCTCTGCACTTAACCGTGATCTTCCTCGACTCAGTTTCAGGTTTCAGGGTTTCTTCCTTTCTGATGTCAAGAGTTCCTGTCCTCTTGAATCCCTGATCTCCGATGATCTCTCTTCTGGCCTTAGCCCCTCTTGGCTATGCCCTCTGGTCCATATGACCGCACTCCATAAGACCGCAGCCTTATATTCCTTCTTTCGGGGTTTTGGGCTTCAAAATCCTAATGCGCTCCAACTTCAATTAGCCCTCCAGGCTAGACTCGTGGTCCACGTGACCTCCCCCCTATATGACCACAACCATACTCCTTATCGGGGTTTCAGACTTTCCAATGTCGAAATATATATGTTCCTAGGATTCGCGATCCCTCGAATCTTGACACGCTCTTTACGCGTTATCCCTCCTGGCTAGGCTCTAGCCCATATGATCACTATCCCCGTGACCACAGTCTTACCACTCATCGGGGTTTCAAGATTTTCAATGCCGCAATGCATTGGCTCATGGGATTCCCGATCCTCCAAATCCTGATAGGCTGACAGCTGGCCCCCACACAACAGAGCTTCCTTCCTTCTCTGATATGCTGATAGATGGCCCCCATGATAGCACCTTCCTCCTTGTCAGGGTTTCAGACTTCGCGATTCTGAAATGTCCAAACACCTTATCACCAGGATTCCTGATATCCCGATGACCAAAATGCCGATAGACGGCTTCCTGTCGGGACTTTCCCCGATGGCTCTGATTGCTACCGCGCGTCCTCCGTTGATGGACGGTCCTGATCACTCCTCGCGATTTCGAGACTTCTGATGTAACGACTCTTTCGACCTCGAGAACTATAATTTACCGATTGCTGATATCTCGACTCTCTTCGTATTTCTGCCACCTGTCTCCACAAATGGATGACTCAGATTTGTGTCGGGGTTTTCAAAGTGGACTTACCCAATCTCCTTTCCACAGGAATGCCGATATTCTGACTCTCTATGCCTCGATCTCCGCCACGTGTCTCCACTAACGAATGACTTAGATCTGTTCTGGGTAATTCCCCATGGAAATTCCCAATCTCATGTCATCGAGACTTCCGATTTCTTGATATGTGAAACCCCGATGACAACTCTTGTCAGGATTTCTCCTCTGTTGTTAATGAAGGCTTAACTCCCTCGCAACTCTCTGCAGATCCGACGACTGTCGGGTCTTCGAATCAAGATCCAATGGTCCAGTTCCGTTCTTCCGCACACACTCCAGAGACTAAACTCCAAGCATATTCTCCCGATCCAATGGCTGACGGTATTCTGTGTGAACATCCGACGGTCCACAATATCCTCTTCTGTGCGCTTCTCTTGATGCCTTCCTGGACGTGAAAACCAACGGTCTAGATTTCTTCAGCCGATCCAACGGCTACTGTGCTCCTTCCTAATCTGCACACTTTCTTCCCAGACTTGGAAGGATTTCCAAGTTTCCAAAGGCCTCGGCCTTTGTCTTCTCTTCTCTCTGCGAACTCCTTTTCCTTGAGCTTCGCTGAGCGTATAAAAACGATGTCTCCTCCTGAGATTTTACTCCCGAATCCTCAAAGGATTCTTTGACTACTGCACTACTTGGAGAGTCCTCACATGCACACGCAGGTGCTATCTCTTCTGAGCTTCTGCAAGTATGCAGAACCCTAAGGGATTTTGTCTTTCTTCCTTCTCCCTCAGATGGAGAAATATGGATGCCCTCCTGGCTATCCTTCTGCTCAAGAAACCTCTTGCTGAGTTTGCAGGGTGTTTAGCAACCCTGTGAAGATCCTTCAGTGGATTCTTCCTCTAGATTCCATAACTCAAAGAGTTCACTTCTTCCTATGCCTGTTTTCACAATGTCTCTATGCCCTCCTGGCAGAGTGTCTTCCTTCCATAGAACGTTCAGCAGTTCTGTCCTCCTGTGCACCTATGCATCCGCTCAATTCCCACTTGGAAGAGCTCTCAGAATCCTCAGTGATTCTATCTCTTCTTCCTGAACTCCTTAGTAGAGTTCTATCCTCTGTGCACCCCTTTGCACTTGCTCAATGCCCACCTGGTAGAGCTCTTAGAATCCTCAGTGATTCTGGTTTCTTTCTGAACTCACAACAGAGTTCTTCCTCTATGCACCTTGTGCCTGTGCTCAATGCCCACTTGGCAGAGCTTTATAGAAATCACAACTAAGTTCTGTCTGCAACTGTGTCTCTCATACACAGCCTTGCCTCCAAGTTATTCAACAACCTTGAGGTCTTCTCCTGAGTTGTTGACTGAAGTTCTTGTGCCACAACATGTCTTTGTCTAAACCCACAGAATTTAGAAGCGCAACCTCTGTGCACGGCTATTCAGAGACCGCAGTACTCTGTCACACCCTCCTGGTGTGAAGCCTCAAAGACCTTCACCTGAAATCAAACACACTCCTGCAAATGCACAACTATAGTATACATCTACAACATACAATGGAACACTCACAGACACTCATTCAACACAGAATACATGCAGGAAAAACTGCTCTTTGTATTAAAATGGAAAATGCCTATATTTACAAGGTGTTCCTTGAGCACGGCCTGTAACAAGGTCTCGGCTCTTCTCTCTTATGCTCTCTACACGCAGATTCTATCCTCTCTACTTCACTTCTTCGACTCTTTCTCCAAAATGAGATCTGAAATCTCTTTTACCTGAGGGGGCTCTTCAAGCGCTTTCCTCCCACATACCTACCCTATTCAATTACATTGAATAGCTGTCTAGTCCAGAATCGGATCTAGATCTCAGCCATACAAACATTAATGGCCTATCTTATCTACAACCTGTGCAAAGGCACAACTCTATAGCTCACTAGATTAAACATTAATTACATTGAATTCAGATTTCAAATGAGGCTGCGCCTCTCTTTTCAATGCGCGATTTGAATTCACTGGCGTGGCTGGCTGGATGACATGGAGAGATGCTCCTGCATCACCCTCAGAGTCAGAGATCAATGACTCCAGTTACTTCAGAGTCTCTACTTACAAGGTGTTTAACCTCCCTTCCTTCTCCATTTCTCACTAGGTGTTGAGGTGGGACCCACATAGATCTATGATTGAGATCACATCTCACTCGCCCACTTATCTACGACTCAGATCTCTTCTCAGAGTACCTTTTCATCAGACTCATTTCTCAATTCCTCTCTCCATTCCTCTAAAAACCATCCTTCGACGAACGACTAAGATTACTTCTTGACTATTCTCCTATCTATGATCCAATCTCTTCTTGGAGTCCCTTTTCATCAGACTCATTTCTCATATCCTCTCTCCAGGCCTCCAACATCCCTCCTCCGATGAATGGATGAGATTTATTCTTGGCTATTCACTCATATATGATCAAAATCTCTTCTCAGAATCTCCTCATTGAAGTTCCTTCACCCTAGACATCTGAGAATACTCCGACCATTGGACTCCAATGATCCCACCGCATCTAACGGTCTAGGTTTCTTATGTATACACCCTGAAAGATCAATGATCCTCGTTGATCCGGAGCTTCTCCCATCAAAGTCCCATTGCAACCTAGATTTAGAACACTCTTATGACCTCATCCTCTTACTGATGACCAATATGATCTCACAACACCAAATGAACGGTCTAGATCATCTCAACCCCAAAACGTGGGGTTTTCTAGAGGTTAATACTCTAATATATTGATCTTCAGTATGGTGGAACCCATGATTTTTTATCTATATTCATTGCAAAAAAGTAATGTAAGGTTCCCTTTCATTAATATACCATTCCATCAAGCATTTCCCATGCATGTGGGATAAATAAATAATGCCCATTATAGATCAAAAGTGGAAAACCCACACATAGGTTAGATCGATAGTTGTTGAGTGATGGTTTTCTTTATGAGCATAAATGTCACTTTGACTGCTCTAGTCATGATGGAGGAAACTGCTGGAAGGTCATGGCATGGAGAATCAAATTGGATCTGATTTACAGGGGTGAAATATAAGGTTTCAACAACCCCCCCCCCCCTTTTGACATTGTTCAAAATACAATAATTGATTTCACTTCCAAAACTCCTATCCTGGCATGTAGTAGGCCCTTGAAGGCCCAATGTTGTAAACCAATAGCTCTGATACCAATCTGTAACATACCCAACCACCCACAGKATGGTCACACTACTTTGTAACACACTTCGAAACCAATTTCAAATTCTAATAACATTTAATTCAAAAGTAAGCATGGAATAATGAAATAACCACACTTGCAATAACCAATATTCATKCTCAACCATCCAAAAAAGGGGCAACGTGACATGCACAACAATAACCAACAATCATGCACATGAAAATACATCTCACAGGTAAATATACACAACATAATATAAATTATGTAGAAAACACAAGAGCACTTATCTTTAATTAAACCATCACCAACTGGATACAGACCAAGGGCATTCCTCCCAACCATAGACACTATTTTTTTTATTCTCAACAATAGGTCACCCCCAAGATAGGGCTATGAATCCACAAGGATGAGTCCTAGGCCAAATATAAAACACACAACAATTGGCTAACTAGCTCTCATGTTTTCCCAACCACACAACAATTCTAATTTCCATCTCTCTTTACCCTTCAGCCTACACAACCCAAAGAAATGAAGCCATTTCTCTGCCATGTAGTCCCTCAGGTTGTTCCATTTCTCTCCAAGGATCCTATGCTACTGGTTAAGAAATCTCCCTACTAGAAATTCCAAGGATTCTTGGCTATGGATAGTTATTTCAAAACTACCATCAATCTCATGTACACAGGAATCCATTCCCTCATGGAATGATCAATAATTTATTACAACCATCTAGCAATGGCTCTCCTCTTCCAACCATTCATTTCCATGCTCAGACCAAGAGAACACAAATTATGAATATTGAATGGAGAACAATCCCAAGGAAAGAGTGTAAGAGTAAATGGAGAAGAACCCCCAAAACAAATCACAAGGGATGTTTATATAATTACATGAAATCATGAATCACATGGACTCCCCCCCAAGAAGTTCATGTAACCACTTTTCTCAATTAAATCCAATATGGCCAAATAGAATATATTAAAAAGAATTATCCCCTTAATCCCCCCTCTCTCGTGTGTTAACGCTGAGTAAATTGTTGGGCTGAAGAAACAATCTACAAAGGTAACCTACAAACCAACTTTAATACTGGAAACTAGCCTTTCCAATCTAGAGAGGGATCTCTCTGAGATTTGATCTCTGATAGACAAGTTTCTTTGAACTAATGGCTAGATTTAGAATTTTGAGATAGCTTTTTCAAAGTTTGCTGGAAAAGAGGTACAATATTTCTAGGGCTATGGAGTCAACCCTTGAAAACAAAAGAAAACAATGCATGGTAAGTAGAACTCTTTAGAGGAACAAAGGATAAACAAGGTGATGAAATTTAGTCTTGATTTTGATTATGTAGGGTGAAATAAGAACATAAACACATAATAGAATCAGAGCATCATAAAGGATGAATCCTGACCTTAGTTGAGAAGATGAACAATATTTAAATCAGTTAAGTCTAGACTACCATTAGATGAATTCCGGACTTTTAATTTACCAATTTAAAGAGAAGAAAAGTATAGATGAAAATAAGTACCCAAGGAATACATACAAAGAAGAGTACAATCTTCAGATCACCACCATTATAATCTTTTTCATAAGGAGTTCAGGACTTCAACATTTGTATTTCTATTAGATTCAGAAAATTACATTGAAGATCAAAATGCCTATACTTCTGCCCACCTTCTTTACATCAAAATGGTCAACATATATAGAAAACTAAGGCTACACGTAGCTTCTAGGAGTCAAACTACTACATTCTAGAGTTATGGATTTGGTTTCTTTCTAAGAGAACAAAAACCTCTACAAGACTTACCAAAAATAGAGAACCCGATTTTCCAATCATAATATAACTAAAACATTATTTACAATCATAGATCCTTGAGAAAAATTTGATCATGTGGTTGTGATGAGTTATCATATGCACTACTTGACAACCCTGTGACCCTCGTGCAATGAATTTTGGTTACTGTTGCACAAGTGTTGGCTATAGTATTTGCGTAGCGATTTTAGGTAGTGAATATTCATGTCGAGGTTGCTCGTGCGAATCTAGTTGGAAGCAAAGGCTAGGTTCATTCAACGTTTCCTTAGCTTCTTTATCCAATTTCAATTTTATTTGTAAGGTCTCGTTTTCCTTTCTCAATGACAAGTTCTGTCTCTTCAAATTTCCCACCTTCCTCAACAAATCTCTATTCCTCTTCAACTTTGATTGCGCATAAAAAATGACTGGACATGCATTGCCTATGGCTGTTATGAATTTATTGTAATGATTCATAATCCCTTCATCTGATATTATCTTTTATTCCCTAAGATTGATAATCTCATCTTGAGCTTCTCTTAGCTGCTTATTCAACCATTTTATATTCTTTTCTCCTCCTGTGGATGAAGTAGGAGATTTATGACTTGCTTTGCTCTATGGTGTTTGTGCTTCAGGAGTCCTTTCTGTTAGCTTCCTTTTCAATTCTTTGTTCTCCTAATAGAGTTGGGCTATAATATGTTGATATTTTTTATTTTTTGTTGCACCTCTTTGACATATGCATCTTTCTTCCATGATTTCACTTGCTCCTGATTAATCTCCTGGGATGCAAATTCAACAAACTCTGTCTGAATTGTGGGTATGGGAAACCTCCTAGAAGAGGACCTAGTGTGTGGTTTACTGGCAACCTGTGTATCCTTAGGTTCATCGGTGAATCATAGTTTTCTTATTTTCTTTAAGGATGGTTGACTGAGTGATATATTCTCAATCTCTTTTCCTTTTTCCCTTTCAACAACACCTCCTCCTTTTACCCCTGAACTATGAGATGTTGATTGCTCAGCAGACAAGGGAGTCTCTCCTTTAGGATCTAGGGAAATGTTTCTTGAATTCAATAAGGAATCCTAGTCCTTGTTTAACTTTCCAATCTCTTCAACCACCAACATATTCACCAAGGAAAAATGGAATAGGCTACTATTTGGCTAGTCAACTTTGGCTTGGACATTGTCTGCCATTTTTCCCAATATTTAAACCATTTCTCTCCCTCCATAGGAATCTATGTAGCAGTTGATATGGTCTCCTCTAACATTGGAAAATTGATACCTGCAATAGTTATGTTAGCACTGGAAGTCACCTCTGGATTGAAGCAGAGGTAAGCCTAGTAATCATCAATTTATATGTTACAATGAATAATTTTAGAGGAGGTCTAATGGATGAAGTCTTAGGATTATTTCACTTTAGCTCAGAAAACTAGGTTGGTGTGCATATAAAAATGAGATCTTGATATAATTTCAGTCAGTAAGTTTTCATAGTGGTGAGTAGGCGGAAGAACATGAGGATAAATGTGTAGTCTTGCTATGGACATCCGATTTTCCAGCAACCTCTGGAGGAAAAGTTTTTGATGCAAGATCCTCTTGGATATGATAACTTCAAGAAACTAAAATGATGTGATAGTATTGCAATAAAATCTACATTACATCATAATAAAAACACTCGACTAGATCATCCATGCCCGAGATTTCAGAATCAAAGGAAAAATAAATGAAGGAGAAATTGACTTCCATTAAACAAGAAGTCTCAAGTGATAATACATGACTAGAGAACCATAGGCCTCATCAAAACTTTACAATTCCGAGCATGGCTCTACCATCGACACTAAAAAAATATGAGAATGAATCCTAAATACTCAAAGAAAAAACCCAGAAGTGTGCTCGATTTTCAGTATTTAAGGCATTACGTCTGCATGCTTCCTGGAAGACTGTGCATGCAGTATTCTTTCAGAAGCGAACTATGTTAGATGCAAATGTGTTTCAGGAAGGTTCTTCAGCTGAGATGAATGGATGACAGTCTTTTCTCAGGATTTCCATTTATGGTGGAAACGATGTTCAAACACCATCATCGGCTTCAATAACTTCTTCCTAGGGATCAGAGAGGTCCAAGTCAGCTCTGCAATTGTAGGATGTGGTAGCCTCTTCTTTGTTGTTTGATCTTTGTCGGATTGTCTGTAAGGGAGTCATGCAGGTAGACGTGGATGAGGATTTGGCAGGGAATATTGGTGTGATCGACGTGGAGATGAGATGAGAGGTGGCCATGTGGACAGATGTGTTGGCGTAGGGGAAGAACTAGGGTTCAATGCTCAAGAGTGCACCAAAAAAACCCTAAATACCTGCCCTTTTGGAAACACCTACGAAGCAGATGAAGTCTCACTCGAGGTAGAGGCAGGGGTGGTTGCAGGACTCAGATGTCTGCAACCTTAACTGGGACACTGATATGTGATATATCTTTTACAGGGCACTTAGTATAGATCCTTCATCAATATTTAACCCGACTGGTACTTCGCAAATAGCACAGAGCATCGCATTGAATACTTATACTAAAGATGATTTAGTACTTAGCCACAAAAATATAGGTTAGATTCAACATATCAAGCACTAAGCATCTTATATATTAGATCTATCGTTCATTCATATATCATCAACACAGAGCATAACTAGATCTACTTAATCACATCAAGCACCTAGCCAAGAAAGAGATAAACACATTAGATCGAAGTACAAAGCACTATACACACAATGACCGTGGTTCACCCCCACCCTGGGGCTACATCCACAAAGTCTTGTTTATATTATCTCAGTCAAGCAATTACAACACAAAGCTTCAATGACCCTTACTTCACACAGGAAAAAAGATCTACACAGCTCGCTAGATCCTTCCTCCTTGTTCTTCAACACAATGCTACAACAACTTGCACCTATCTTTCCGATCTCATGCACATAGCACTCTAAGATACACCTAATCACACATATCTAGTTACTAGCACTAAGCTTTCAGTTATACATCACATAGATGTCTACATTACTATCATTATCCTCTATTTACATTGCCTATTTATAGATTACAAAATGGACCTAAGCATGGGTAAACCCACGGGACGACATCTCTTTCCTGTTACATCAACCCAAAACCCTAAAATGGACCCAAAAATAGGTCTTGCTTCCTTACTTTCCGCTTCACGTTGTGCTCCTTCCTTGGCAAGCTGTCGCAGTCCCAAAAGTGGACAAATATGACCAAGTATTCTTCAAAACTTGGTCAAGGGCCAACAAGAAGCGACAGAGGAAAGGTGTTTGGGAAAGCGCAAATGATAGGATGTTGACACTGAGATGTACAGGAATGATGACAGAGTGGCACGAGAATGTGACATGGAGACCGAGGAGAGACTGTGGGGGTAGGCACAGTGGGGGAAATTCGTCAAGGTTGAGGTGAGAGGGAGTGCGAGGGGAGGACACCTGGTGGGAGAGGGTTGGTGGAAGTGAAATGGGATATGACATAGAGGTGAGTAGATGCCAAGTGGGCGGTAATGGGAGGTAGAAGGGGAGTGGGATATGTGACAGACAAAGGTGAGAGACCGAGTGGGAGACAGATGTTAGCGGGAGGTGAGAGCGGTAAGAGAGGGTGGTAAGTGGTCTACTTGGAGGGGGTAGGTAGCGGTAAGAGGTTTTAGGTGGCGAGGGGGGTTTGAGTTAAGGAGAGGGTGACATGTTGGTGGGGGGACTGCGCTCACCGTGCTCAGTAACCACCAACTCTCCTCCCCCCCCTTCGCTAAAGGTAGAATGTCGGGGGGGTCCGATATGGGCCCTATGTTGTAGATCTGAGCGCACAGATCTCGGCCTCCTAGATCCACGCACTGCTTAGCGTGTCGCGCCTGTGCACAAAAAACTTAGGATAAGTGTATTTTAGCCCACTTCTTGCCTCTTTTTACCAAAAATTCCAACTTCTTAGGAAAACACCCCCTTTACATATTAATGTGATAAAATTAGTCTCCATAGGGGATGGCTTGCTCCCTGCGAGATGCAAAGAACTCTTCTATAGTTTCATTGCCTTACTGTTGGGATAGAGTCTCCTATTAGAAAAAAAAACAAAATAAAAATAGAACAATATTTACAAAGTCATGGGAGCCACTCATAGCTCATATAAAGTTCTTCTTCAGAAAATTCCCATTTACAGGGCCACTAAAAACTTCATTGCCCTCCAAATTCTGCAATATGTAAGTGCTATTAGGAAATATCTCAGAGATTTTGAAAGGGCCTACCCATAGGGCCTCAAATTTGTTGTGCTTTCCTTTGTCCTGCTTAGGAGCATCCCATTTTAGTATTAGATCTCCCAACTGGAAATTCTCGTTTCTACATTTCCTGTCAAAGGCTTACTTGATCCTCTACTGAAGGTCATGCACTATGTCCATCACTTTCTCTCTAGTCTGCTGGACTTCTACCAGTTTATGAATTATTCTGATCATATCATCAGGATCTCTTTGATAATCCTGAAAGAATTTCGCTACAGACAGGGAAAGATGGGAAGGAAAAAATGCTTCAGTCCCATATATAAGTTGGAAAGGGGAGATGCCCAGGGACCTCTTTGTTGTCACTCAATCAACTCACAGAGAAAATTTTAGCTTTGAATCCCAATCTTTCTTATTGTCCTCTAGCAATCTTTCAATAATTTTAATAAGGATTTTGTTAGAAGAATATGCTATTCCATTGCCTTGGGGATAATAGCGGGTGGAGTGGATCAATGAAATTCCAAACTGCTCATAGAACTTAATCAATGGCTCAACCTTGAAGGATGCAACATTATCAATGATGATTATGTTCGGACAACGAAACCTTACTATAACATCCTCTAGGAAACCAATGATCACTTTATGAGAAGAACTCCTTGTGGGGATAGCTTCTATCCACTTGGTAAAATAATTTGTGGCAGTCAATATCCATATGTGTTGAATTCTTTAGGTAGGATGAATTTCCCCAATAAATTCTAGGCCCCACTGCTGAAAGGGTCTTGAAGCCACCACATGCTTCAATGGCAGAGACTTGAGCTGCTGCTTCCCTGACAATTTTTGACATTTGATACAAGCTCTGACTTTTTCACAAACATCGGTGAACATAGTAGGCTAGTAGTACCCATCCTGGAGAATTTTGTAAGCCTTTCTTCTCTAGAAGTGATGTCCCCCACACAGACTATCATGGAATTCAGAGATAGTCTTTTGTGCTTCCTCTGGGTCTAATAATCTTAGAAGAACACCTAGAGGGTATTTCTAATACAAGACCTGGTTAATAATGAAATATCTTATTTCTTTGAGCTTTAAATATATTTCATTTCTTTTCCCCATTCCATCAGGAGGCCTTAACTCTTGCAAAAAATATATAATGTCTTTATACCAAGTGCATTCTACCAATGGAGGAATATCCCGAGAACTGTTATCAGGTGCCTCAGCCTGCTGATCTTCTGATCAAGTGTTGATGAAATTAACCGCCAAATATTTACAATTAGATTCATCCAATATCTTGGCTATACCTTGACCTTTAACTAGCTTGGTGGGTTTTATTTCCGGATCAAATTCAAGGATCTTGGTAATCCACTTGCTCCTTCTCCCGTCTATGTCAGGCTGAATGATAATGTCCTTCACAGAAGCTGAAGGAACATATGTAATGGTTTTTGAATGTAAAACATAGACTCTGAAAGCTTTGAGAGATTTGACAAAGTCATAAGCCTGATTCTCCATGATGTTATATTTTCCCTTTGAGTTCCTCAATTCAATGTTGAAAAAGGAAATAGGTTTCTCTTGCCTTGCAACATTTTTCTGCAATAAAAAAACCGCCACTGTATCAAAAGAAGCAAATGAAAAAATCAGAAAATCTTTGAAATAATTAGGACTGATAAGCACATGTGCTTCAGTCAGTGCCTTCTTGATTTGGTTGAAGGATTCACTGGACTCAGTAGTACACTTTACTTCATTCCCCTTTCTAAGCATAAATGTGATATGATTCACCAATTCAACAAAATTGGAAACAAACCTCCTCAAGAAATTCATTTTTCCCAGGAAGGACTGAACTTACTTTTTTGATCTAGGAATTCATAAGGTTTGTATTTCTTCCACCTGGCTGGGATCAATCCTAACCCCTTGAGATGATATTATATGTCCCAACAATTTCCCCTCCTTCATGGAAAATACAAATTTCTTAGGATTTAGGGAAAGACCATACCTTCTGCATTTCAAAAAGACTTTCCTTAGATGACAACAATGCTCTTTATCATATCTAGAAAATACTGTTATGTCATCCAGATAGGTGACGATGAATTTATCTTTTTCCCCAATGAAGGCTATGCCCATGGCTCTTTGAAAGGTTGTTCCTGCATTCATTAATCCAAAGGGAATTTTGGCATACATGAATGTGCCCCACGGAGTGGTGAAGGTAGTCTTTTCTCTGTTCTCAGGTAAGATAGAGATTTGATTGTAGCCAAAAAATCCATCAATCATGGAAATTCTGGATGCACCAATAACCCTTTGCAATATGTGTTCCATCTTTGGAAAAGGGTAATTGTCCTTATTTGAGCTCATGTTCAGGTTCCTAAAATCAAAATAGAGTCTGATCTGCCTACTCTTATTTGTTACTGGGACCAAGTTTTCTACGCACTCATAGTATCTTAAAGGCATGTTAATCTGGGCATCCAACCGTTTCTTCACCTCCTTCTCCATGATAGGAAGCAACATAGGATTTATCTGTCTTAATTTCTTCCCGAATGGTTTGGCTTCCTCTTTCAATGGTATATTTTTCTCAATGAAACTCGTATCATATGTTCTGAGGTCTTCATAGGTTCAGGCAATCACATCAACAAATTCCCTCAACAACTCAACATACTCGACCCTCTATTCCTTTGACAAACTGCATGACATCTTGGAAAATTTGGGATTCTTCTCTGTGCCAATATTGCACTCAGCTACATCAATATCCTCACCTGATATTTTACGCTTTACTTCCATAGCGTTTATGTTAAATAGTCTTTCCAAGGGGACTATTCCCTTTGAAATGTGATTGCTATGCAATTTAACAATACGATGATCAAAAATTTTGTTTAGAAAAACATCGGCACGAGGATCTATTTCAGAATCAGGCTCTTGATCAATATGTAATGCAAAAAACTCATCAACGGTCTCCAAGATCCTTTTGATTTCAATATCATCTTCAAACACTTTCCAATGCTTGATGTTGTTAGGTATATAGGGTCTATATTTCACTTCTACGTCATACCTGAGCTTGGGTGTCAGAGGAACTCTAAAATTGCTTGTTGAAACAACCAAAGAATCAACCACTATGTTTTCCTCTCTCGGAATGAATGAAATGTTGAAATACAAGAAAAAAATGTCAATCAGGTCCCACACTCCATTCCTATAATTTCTGAGCCTAGGATTCTTTGCTTGATAAAAAATTCTGATCTAATTAACAATTAATTCAACATCCCCAAACACATATACTTCCTTGATTCCCATATCCTTTACAGCTCTTAAGACTAAAACAAGAGCTTAATAATCTACCACATTGTTGGTAGTTTCAAATTCTAACTTGTATGACAGGGCTATGGTTTCCCAAGMAGGCGAGACAAAKATCACTCCGACACCAACACCTTCCCTAGAAAAGGCTCMATCGAAAAACATCTTCCACACATAGGTAATTGGAGRAGAATCTTCACCAAGAGTAATGGACTTTYTGATCTCAAGAGGAGGTTCAAGGACATCGGTGAGCTGCAATAAGATGGATCCCAAATCAATATCAAGGGAAAATATAGGATGATTRRTGGGGTCTGCTTCATCACTAACAATGTAGGCCAACTAAGCTTCTTTGTACAGTCTTCTATGTTCCCCTCCAAACACAAGAATAATGGCATATGTGAGGTCCATCTGTAACGTTCCYTCGAGTCCTTTTATCCAATATCTTGACAAAAACATGCCGAACTTGGGATGAACCTCARCCACCACAATATCTGTGACCACAATTTTCCTGGGTAGCTAAAACAAGGTCACAACTAGCTATTTGATAACCCCAAGACATTGCACTCTCCTAGAATCAAAAGAATATAAATCATGATAAGCTTTAGTGTTTTCTAATTCGAGTTCTTCCATGACAGTTTTGGGCATGAGATTGTGAGATTCCCTTGAGTCCATCAGAAAGTTATGCAACACCTTATCATGTATATTTATGGATGTGTATAAAGGAGCGGATGAATCATCTCTATCTTCTACCATAGGACCTAAGATGACTGCTGGCTTTTCATATTGGAGATTCAATGAGTCTATGGAATGGCAGGATGGCTCAGACTGCAACAATTTAGAGAGGGACCTTCTGAAGTCTTCGTGCTTGACTAGCTATGAAAGGGGAACAAGGATTCTGATGTTCTGAATTTCATGCTCAAATTTAAAAGAGGAAGGGGGCTTCATAATTTCTCTCACCTATGGGACGGGGTCTTTGGCTATTGGTGGGGGATTTTTAAATTTCTTTTTTTTTTCTATTGTTCATTGCGTCTTTAGCAGTCTTCTCTGTTATGTAAGGATAATTAAGGATGTTACAATTCCCTTCTTTCTTCTTATACCAGAGGTTTTACTTTCTGGGGTCACTATTTTCCTTCTCCTCCCTGCTCATTCCATTTATTTGGCTATCTATGAGGGATTCCTCATATGCAGATTGAGTTAAATGAGGAAATGGGGAGGTGTCTCCAATACAATGAATTTTAGGGTCATGCTCCTCTTCTTCCCTTTCCTCATCAATAACAAGGTTGATTTGAAGAGGATTCTGGATTTTTTTATCGTTTCTATCTCTATCCCTTTGTTCCCTTGTCATAATCTGAGGAGAATTGTTATTCATCCTCCTGAAGTTGCCTTTGTTATCAACATTTTGAGGATTTTTGTATGTCGGCTTCCCCTCCACTTCCAATTTTTCCATTCTAGTTGAAAGTGATTTTAGTAACTTGGTTATTTCATCCATTTGAGGAGGGAAAATAGAGGAATCAGAAGTGGAGGCTTCATGTCTCTTCCTTGATATGTCTCTATTAGCCTTATTCCTGAGCCAGTTGGATGCTAATACGTTAGACTCCACTTCCAGGGATGCATCTTGCATGTGAGACAAGAAAGTAGCTCTTCTCTCTCTTAGCAGGAGGCAGAAATCAGGATCAAAAGAACTAGCATAAGTGATTTTGGCAGAGGATTCTATGGGTTTTATCTCAGCAGGGATCTTATTGTACATTTTATTGAATCTTTTGGAGAAATCAGAGATAGATTCCCCCTCTTTTCTCTTCATCAACACAAACTCTGTGATATAATACATAAAATATTTTTTATCCCTCCATTGCCTCAAGAAGTCATCATATAGAGCTTCAATAGCAGCGATAGATCCAGGGGTCAAACCTATAAACCATTTTCTAACCTCACCATCAAGGCTCTGGACAAAGAATCTCATCCAGACAACTTCATTTTCAATATTTAGATTGTCTGCATAACTGTAGAAGGCAACAAGGTGCTCTTCAACAGTTATGTCTTCTTCTCCAATGAAATTGGGCATATACTTTAGGTATTCTCTAGTAGGGAGAGAATTCATTGGTGGAGGTAAGACTAGGGTGGAATATCTTGCAGCCACCATGGCATCCATTCTATTTCTAGGAGGATTAACACCTACCATAGGGATGATAGTTGGAGGAGAACTAGGAGGGGAAGGGTTTTGAATAGGGGATACTGGAACTGGGCTTTTG
This sequence comes from Picea glauca, assembly GCA_000966675.3. Lineage (NCBI taxonomy): Eukaryota > Viridiplantae > Streptophyta > Pinopsida > Pinales > Pinaceae > Picea > Picea glauca. The sequence continues at coordinate 41,007 of JZKD02S1139723.1, read as the reverse complement.
AGAGGAAAGGGAAACAACAAAGGATTTGAAGAAAAGGCTACAAGGCTTGGGGGAACAGAGGTTTCCCTTTCTGCAAAATCAATAACTCTAATAGGAGGAGGAATGTTAAAGCCTGGGGTAGGAGAATTTTTTGAGGCATTGGGTCTAAACCATGGTATGGCTTCAGGGGAGAGAGGAGTGAAAATGGTTTATCCCTCCAATCCCAGACCATGAGGGGAAAAATCAACAGGAACATTCCCAAAATTTAAAGTCGGGAAACTCCAGCAGAAGGTATAACAGTAGAAGGAGATGCAAAAATTGGAGTTCCTATAGGGGGATATTGAAAATCATCAGAAATACATGGTTCAGTAGCATAGGTACCTCCATGAAGGGCCTTTCCCTTTCTGATAATTTTCTCTAGGTCAACTTTAGGTGTTGTTAAAGGCAGTTGTGGAGTAGACATCATATGTCTACTTCTGGAAGCCACAACTAGAATAGTGGAGTCACCAGTGGATTCGCCTTAATGGAGTCACCAGGTGTAGAGTTGCAATCTTTGATGTACCAAGTTTTGATGCACCTTCAGAACTAGTAAGATCTGCCATTCAATCCCAAGGAAAATCTTCAATTTTTCCCCGACAATGACGCCATAAATGTTAGCATTGGAAGTCACCTCTAGATTGCAACAGAGGTAATCCCAGTACCCATCAGTTTATATGTCACAATGAATAATTTTAGAGGAGGTATAATGGATGTAGTATCGGGATTATATCGCTTTATCTTAGAAAACTGGGTTGGTACGCATATATAAATGAGGTCTTGATATAATTTCAGTCAGTAAGTTTTCATAGTGGTGAGTAGGCGAAAGAACATGAGGAGAAATGTGCAGGCATGCTATGAACATCCAGTCTTCCAGCAGCCTCTGGAGGAAAAGTTTTAGATGCAAGATCCTCTTGGATCTAATAACTTCAAGAAACTAAATTGCCGTGACAATACTACAATCAAACCTACATTACATTACAATCACAACACTCGACTGGATCATCCATGCCTGAGATTTTAGAATCAAAGGAAAAAGAAATGAAGGAGAAATTGACTGCCATTAAACAAGAATTCTCAAGTGATAATACACGACCAGAGAACCAAAGGCCTCATCAAAATTTTTTAATCCGAAGCGTAACTCTACCATTGACACTAACAAAATATGATAATGACTCTTAAATACTCAAAACAAAAACCCATAAGCGTGCTCGAGTTTGAATATTGAAGACATTACATATGCATGCTTCCTGGCAGACTATGCATGCAGTATTCTTTTAGAAGTGAACTCTGTCAGATGCAATCATGTTTCAGGAAGGTTCTGCAACTGAGCTGATTGGATGATAGACCTTTCTAGGGCTTTCCATTTATGGTGGATGTTGGCCCTTGACCAAGTTTTGGGAGATACTTAGTCATGTTTGACCATTTTTGGGACTTCGATAGCCTATCGAAGATGGAGCGCTAGACGAAGCGGAGATTGTGGAATCTCAGCCCACTTTGGGTCCCTTTTGGTTTTTTGGGAATATGTAATGGGAAAGGGATGTCATCCCACGGGTTTACCCACGTTTTGTCCCACTTTTGTAATGTATAGATATATTCTAGGCATCTATTGGAAGATATAGGGATGCATGTGATGTAAGCTAAGTGCTAATAGATTTTGTAAGTGCTCTTTGCATGACTGTAAGAGGCTTGTAGAGATAAGTGCAAGTCGTTGTAAGGAGTTGTGGAAGGCTTTGTGTTGTAGCGCAAGGAAGAAGGATCTAGAGATCTACGTAGATCTTCTGTCCTATGCGAAGAAGGTTTTTGTTGTCTCTGTGCTGTAATTGATTGAAGATGCTAATAAAGAAGAATATTTGGTGGGCGTAGCCCTAGGGTGGGGGTGAACCACGTAAATCTATGTGTTATTCTTTGTGCTTCGACTTGATATGTTTATCCCTTCTTTTCTAAGTGATTTGATATATTTAAATAGATTTTATTATCCTTTGTGCTTCCTAGAGGTGTGTGAATGTTAGATATGACATGTATGAAGATGCTTAGTGCTGATCTACCGAATCTAATCTGTTTTACCATTGCTAAGTGATGAAATACCTTATATCTAAGTGAATGTTGCGATGCTCTGTGATATTTGTGAAGTATAATAAGGATTGAATATTGATGAATGATCTATGCTAAGTACTCTGTAAGAGATATAATCACAGATCTGTGTCCCAACTAAGGTTGCAGACACTTGAGTCCTGCGACCACCCCTGCCTCTACCTCAGGTGAGACTTCATCTTCTTCACAGGTGTTTCTGAAAGGGCCAGTAGTTAAGGATTTGTTGGTGCTCTCTTAAGCGTTGAACCCTGGGTCTTCCCCTGTGCCAACAAATGGTTCTATTGGCAGGACCTGAAACTGTGATTGCTGGGAATTAAGAAAGAGGAAGCTCTGTGCGAAGATTCATCCTAAAACTGTGGAAGCTCTGTGTGTAGAGTTGTGCCCTAGTGCACAATATTCTACTTGATCTGTAAAGATTTGTGCTAAATAAAGAAGGTTAGATCTAAGAAAAAGAATCCCGACCTGAAGAGAGAAGGCTAGATCTGAAAGAAAGATGGTAGGATCTGTAGAAAAGAAGTAGGATATGAAATCTTTGAGCTCCAAGAGAGGTAAAAGTGAGAAGTTTTGATTGAAAAAGGTATGATCTGTAAGTTTTTTTCTCTGTAAAAGTAAGATAAGTGGAATTTTTTGTATCTAGAGTATGGATCTAGGTATATCTGATAGGTTTTGTCCTAGTTTGAAAGATAGGGTGTTAATAGATGAAAGAAGGTTTGATATGAATAGATTTGATAAGAATAATGAAAGATATGTTATACCTATGCATAGAAAGAATGTTTGGAGTAACAAATGGATGGAGGATCCTAGAAATAATTTGTTCCAGGTTACCTCCTATGATCCTAGTGCGTAGTACAAAAGAAGTTGGGGATCATTTCGAAGAAAGAGAGGATTAACCCTCTATTATAGTTGCACAAGACCAGGACATATTGCTAAGGAATGACCTGGTAGAAGACCTAGTTGTCTTTGTTGTAAGGCTATGGAACATGAAGTTTTGGATTGCCCTAGAATGATTGCTAAGCTTGAAGGAATGAATTTGAACCAAGAAAACCCTAAGGCAGATCTAGAAAAGGTAGAACCCTAGCAAGAATCAACAAAAGTATTGATACAAATGAAGGAGACCCTAAATGACCAACGACATGTCAGATTATCAGAGAATTTCAAAGAAAAATAATGCATTGAAGCAAGAATAGGAGGCTTAGACATTGACTGTGTTCTTGATAAAGAGACACAAGTGAATATTATGCCAGAAAGAACTTGGGAAGCTATAGGGAAACCTTCTATGATCCCTCCATTAGGAGGAATAGGACTATTCAGAGGGAAGCTGGTAAGTTTGTGTGGGAGGCTTGCTCAAATATCCACGACTATCAATGGAACTTTGAAAAAGGAATATTTTGAGATGATCAAATGTATTGAAAAGAACGCCTTGTTTACCATGTTACTAGGGAAACCTTGGATTGAAAGAGATCAAGCCAGACAGAAAGAAGAAGAAGAAGCCTTGGAACAGAAAAAACAAGAGTTACAAGAATTCATGACCAGAAGGTTCACACAGTTGATTGAAGAACAGGAGAATAGATCAAAGCTATTTCACACTAGAGACCTGATGTAGAAGCTACAAGAACATTGGAAGACCCCCAGAAAACTGAAGTACCTATCTAGGACAAAGAAGAAATATTAACCCTGAGTCTTAGGAGAGAACCTCAACAACGCACAATGACTATGCTAAAATAAGATAGGAATCAGAAGGAAAAAAGAAAGACCAAGTTGAAGATTACTGGAAAGAAGGATAGAAATATAAGTAAGAAGAGGGGTAATATTGAAAATTTACAGAAGGCCCCATAGGGAGCATCACAGAGAGAAAATTTATAGAATTTGAGCTTCGTCGAGATATCAGAACAATGACATAGGTCACTTCATCGTGGCGAAGCAATATATCCATTGGGGATGATATATCCGTTTGACTGATGCTTCGAACATATGTAAAAGTATTTATGGCTCACCACTTGAGTGATGGACTACGCCATAACGAACATAACAAGAGTTAATGAAGCCTCATACCAGTTGCAAGCAATCCGTTGCTGAGTTTCCTATTTGTCCCGTCGCACCATGCATGAAGAACACTTTTTCCATATCGAGAATTTGAACTTGCAACCTTGGTTAATATTGTCTAGTGATCATTATGCCCTCACTTTCCATCTTATTTCTGTGTCTACATTACTTCGTGAACCCGATATTATTAACCCTGAGCGTGTATGTTCAAGGAGCTTAGCACACTTGAAGAATATGCGAAGGAAGTAATTTTTGATCTCAAGACCGAGAAAGTCATGTTGCAAATAAGGATGTCTACAGGTGTGCAAGCATCATTACCAAGAGGAGTCCAAGCTTCTCCATCAACTGCTTGCAGAGAAGGAACTTCCAGAATCACGATAGAGATAAGAACAAAGCATAGAGACGATCTCGTGAATGCTAAGTTGATTCCAAGAATATTACCTGTGTATATACCTCCTCTGAGAAGCGTAGTGAATAGAGATAGCGTGCCTAGATATTTTGACTATGCCTAGGTCACTGCCTACCTCCTGAAAGGGATATGCGCAATTTTCACATACCAAGATAAGATAGTAGCGCTGAATTTTAGTGACTTCAACCTTGGAGACTGTAAATCTTACAGTATGCTCACCCCGCATAAGTATCTAACCAAGACGAAAGGCAAGAATTCAAAGATTATCCCCCAGCCTTGGACCCATAACCTCGCATAGTCTACCCTGCTTAATGTTATGAAGATCCCACACTTCGAATGACATCAAGAAGTGAATGAATGTGTTATGTTTTTGTTATCCTATTACCATGAAGGATATTTATGGCTGAACTCACGTATCATAGTGGATCTGACCTTCATCCATCAAATCACCAGGTTGAGCATGCAAGGCCCTGACCCACATGAATTTTACCCTGGAAAGACCATAGACCGAGCCTTAGCACAAAATATAAAAGAGAATTATGGTAATGGCGATAAGGGCATGCGTGGCTACAAGGTAGCCTCTATTCAGAATGACGTAGTATGCCTCACCTATCAGCTGATCGCAGGAAAACTAGTTCATAAGAATCGACCAACCCAAGTCACTTGATTCGTAGTAGACCTCGTAGGAAAGTGCATGGAGGGACTATAGATGAATGGGGTATAGTACTTGGTAAACAAATTGGATCTCAACTATAGAGAATCCCAAGACCAAGGATACAATTTCTATTTCAGTTGGCTCCTAATCCTGGTTTCTTTCATTGCATGGGAGATGCCAGAAGGTGCGACCTTCTCAAACATTGAGCCATTTGAACCATTGGCCGCGAAGTTCAGTACCCTATGGTACTCAAACGATATGAATAAAAAATGGAATTCAAATGCTGTGTTTCATTCATATTATAGTAAATTGAAAGTAGCTCTCCAGTTTACACCGCGCATCACTTGGAACACCCTCTACAGGTTTCAACCCCTGATGAAGTTCAATGAAGACAACCACTTTCTCTACATCACAACGTGTGCTGATGAACACAAGAAATATTTATAGTCCTATTATAGATTAATAGAAGAAGATTTGGAGGAGATCACAAAGGAATGGTTGGTGGACCTCCTTGTTCCAGCTGACCTTGTGAACATATCTGATGTAAACAGTCCAGAAACTGTGCAAGATCTACCCCAACCTAGCATGCAACAAAGGATCAGTGGAGTGAAAGACATAAGTAGTGCCTCGATGAAGAATTCTTCCATCATTCCAGAGCAAGAGGGTGATGGTGAAGAGTTAGAAGAAGTTGAGCAGAAGTGCAGAGACAAAGCATAGATTTTGAAGAAGAGGAAGGGTTCACCTCAGAGACCTTCTTCCCAGAAGAAGTCCAAATCTCTCGTGACTAAGTTGTAGACCACACTAACCCCAGACAACTTCAATTCCATCGATGCATCCCTAAATGATGTTGTCCTAGAGAGATTCAAGACACAGGAGGAAAAGCAGGAGCATATATATAATCATATTGATATTGAACTGCAAAGGGTGCAACATGCACTACAATATAGCCACGTAGTCTACACTACACCTCTGATAGTAGAAACACTAGAACCAAGGGGTGAGCCAACTCAACTCCACTGGATTGCTGATATAGTCGAAGCTCACCTTTGACGAGCTCAAGAAGAAACAATGCAAGGCACTCAAGCTTTAACATAGGTACATGGAGTTCTTATGGAGTAGCGCAACACATCAGAATGAGAAAAGATTGATCTCCAAGCAAAATGGGATGCAGAGAAAGTAGAATGACAACAAATCAAGGAACAATTGCTCGAAGAGCAACTTGAGATAAAGGAACTGGTCAACAGAGCACTTTGCTAAGTGCTAATAGATTTTGTAAGCCAATTGCTAATAGATTTTGTAAGTGATCTGTGCATGACTATAAGAGGCTTGCAGAGCTAAGTGCAAGTCGTTGTAAGGAGTTGTGGAAGGA
>JZKD02S1139723.1:2834-22929 GCA_000966675.3 Picea glauca | reverse complement strand
TTGATTCGCCGATGCATACGCTCCTAGCGTTCCTGCGATCTCCGTGGCAAATTCCTCATTCTTTTTGTTCTTTCCATCGGTCATAACCTTGAATATTTTAGCAATTGATCCTTCATCCTGGTAGAACTCCCTTTTCACCACCACTTTTATCTTTTTGTCAAAGAAGAACTCATTTGGAGGAATTTCTTCTACTTTGATAGGCCTCAGCTCTTCATCAAAAATCCATCCTTCTTCTATATTTCCTTGTGTCGACTGCAAGGGGGTGACAGAAGTGATGGGCTCCCCAATCTGTTTTGTTTTCTTTCCTGGTGTGACGACTGAGTCCTACTTCGTCGGATTTTTAGGGGTCTTAGTCTCAGTTTATGGATTCTGTGTCTCTGGCGGGTCCGGATTCTGCGTCTCTGCTTCAGGATTATTCGTTTGATCCCCCTCGTTATGGATTTTTCCGGAACCAGAAGTTGTTTCTTTGGGGCCTTCATCATCCTTCGGTTTTGTCTCAGAAGCACCCAGGCTCCCTCCTCGCAACACAGCAGGAAGACACTTTCGTCTGGTTTCTTGAAATTTTAATACAGAGGCCATGTCTTCGGGTGATAAAGATCGGATCTTAACTAGCACTTCCCCATAAGATCTCACCCCTCAGAAAATGTCATCCGAGGGTGAAAACTCATGTTCAAACCTCTTCAGCCCACAGTTAGCTAAATGGTTACTTACAATTTTTTGAGGATCATGTGTTTTATATTCAATGGAGACCAAACTCAGGTCTTCCAGGGCTGCAACCTTAGCTTTAGCATGCCCGAAATCCAATAAAGAATAAGAATTTAGCCGAACAGGGAAAAACAGCCATACCTTCTTCGAAGATGCTTTGAGCTCTTTACTCACCCTGCCAATCACTGTTTGTCGGGAAATCTCGCGACAAGCCAGCTTGTCGGGGATGAACAGTGGTAGTGCAAGCGGGGGAACAACAGCTCTGAAAACTTTGAAATAGGAAAACTCTGCTTCTACGTACCAGTCTGCTATACCACTCAGATTTGCAACAATGCTGTCTGAGATACGAGGTGGTGAAAGACCCGATGTGTAGGGGCACCATCACCCAGTTGAAAATTTCGTAAATAAATTTGTCCGCTTTATTCTCCCACAACTTGTCGTGATACTCATGTACAGTTTTTTCATGGGCTGGATTCCAAGCCCAACTCATCAAAGGGAATGGTGTCATGGAACATACCGCGTCCATGATATACGCAGACATGAAAAATGAGGATGGTCTCACGCTTGCTTTTTTCTCCCGATACTCTGTGACCTTGTTGGCCAGACTATCTGAGAGAATCTTTGCCCAATTAAATGAGAAACCTTCTGCGACGTGAAATATGAGAGGCACCCACGCGATGTAGAAATGCGAGGTGTCTTCTCTCCCAAAAAGCTGACATGTCATCATGGCCACATATTTATAATGTGGCTCCAAAGAAGCGATAGATAGTACACCCTGGTCATTTGCTCTGAACTTTGCGGTGCGCGAAACCCAATCTTTAATAAAACTGGGCATGGTTTTGTCATATTCAATGCAATCCTTCTGTTTGAATCTCTCCAGGAATTCAACATCATACGTGTATTCAGATGTTGTCGGGAGCTTATACATGGTTTGGATATGCTCCGGTCTAAAAGTGCCGACCGTGACCCGCTGGTCATTTATGATAGTTCTTGTGGGTAAGTCTATGTGGTCCAATGCCCATCGAATCATATCATAATAGGGGAGCAACCGAGGTATGCTTGCCACCTTGTGCATTCCAGATTGAATGACAATCTTGTATTTAGTGTTCAAATCGTCCTTTTCATTGTCATCTGAGTCTGAATAATTTACCAACTCGGTTTGTAGAATATCTGAAACAAATGACCAGCTATGAACCGAGCCGCCACTCTGAGGTGAAGTGTTGGAGACATTATCTGAACCTTTCCCTGCATCCTCGACGTTATCCTTTGCTGCTTTCCGTGGAGCCATAGCTGAAGCTTGCGTTTTCGCTCTTCTGCGATAAACCTGCGTATACATGCAGAAATTAGTTCACTCGGAAAATGACGAGCTCTGTGTGCTTATGAAAAAATGTTTTCATTATAATAAAATGAGACTCCCGTATATATTTGAAAATTATGTACTCTTCGAAATAAGTCTGTCAAATCGCAATTAGAAACAAATTTATTGCGTAAAATCCGATCTTATTTATTTGTGGATTCACCCTAATTCTTCATTAATGTGATAAATGTTTGGCAGTTTGACAGGCAGTCGGGGTATGGAGAGCAAGTAGCTACCTCGGGGAAAACACAAACCTCGATGCACGGGACATATCTTGCTTTATTTTAAAATATTCAAACCTAGCAACGTTAATAATTTTCTCGGCTTTTCGCAGCATCGTGGATTTCCTTTCAACCATTGATTCTTCAACTCGCGAGACTGCGAGGACTGATTTTGGCTCAATTAAATATAATCGTGATTTAAGGCATGATTAATTTCATAATCGTTTTACTCGTCGTATCGCGACTCGAAACTTCAAAGATAAAATTTTGGGAGACTAGCATGCCGAGTCACGAAACTGCGAGATAGCGATAATTAAGACTTAATTAGGATTAATAAAAACTTGGATTAGGTGATTAATTGATCATACTATAATTACATCGCGGTTTCGTGAGTTGGAGTTTTAGACACCATGATTTTTGAAAAGATATCACCGAGTGGCGAAACGCCGAGAACCATTTTTTAACCATGGTTAACCTTTTGCCTTTAATCTTTGACCAGGGTTAACCCACAAGTACCTCGTGTTCTCGGCCCTCGGGACTGTAAGGAATAACATTTGGATTTGATGAATGTCGAGGTGCGAAACCCTAACGACGTCTAATCGCTGAGTTAAAAAACTTTACCCAGGTTTCTGTCTTGAGTGAAGATTCAAAATGAGTTCTTCGTTTCGTGACTCGGGACGTGTGAATTCAAAGATAAGGTATCCGAATTACGAGATCCTAAAACAAAACCAAAAGATCGAACGTTCTTACAAAGTGGACTTATTTTGAGGGGAGAAAAAGCATCGCTGCTTATTCGACAAGGTTGCAGAGTTTTTTCAAAATTTCGGAGGAAGGGAAAATCAAAAGGACCTCTTTAGATTTCAAGAAACGAAGATCGAAAATTGTGAAGGGTAAAAATAAAACAAGGGCGGCTCCAACACCTTCTATAATAGGCTATGGACCTTTAAAATTTTTGTTCATCGTTTTACAACAAAACACCAACAATGGTGTGTTCTGAAGAAAAAGGAAACAAGATAAAATCTTTTGCAAAATTTGGGTTGGCTAACACTGGAGCTTTGGTCAGTGTCACTTTAATGTATTCAAAATACTTCCTAGCTTCAGGAGTCCATTTTATTTCATTTCTTTTCATGAGAATATTTTTGATATACTTTATGATTTCAGCCAAGTTAGGGATAAACCTTCTCAAAAAAATTACTTTTCCTAGGAAATACTGTGCCTCCTTCTTGCTCCTGGGTGTGCCAATATTCAGAATTACTTCCACCCTCTTGGGGTCTATCTTTATCCCTTCCTTTGAAATGATGTTTCCAAGTAATTTTCCTTCTTTCATTCCAAAATTTGACTTTTTGGGATTCAATGAGATGCCAAACTTCTTGCATTTTTGAAAAACCCTTCTTAGATGTTTAAGATGTTCATCATCAAAGTACGAAAATACAGTGATATCATCTAAGTAAATAACAATAAAATTATCTTTCTCATCAGAAAAGGCTATGTCCATGGCCCTTTGGAATTTTTCCCTTGCATTCATAATCCCAAAAGGCATTTTGGCATACATGAAGGTGCTCAAAGGTGTTGTAAAAGATGTGTTCTCTTGGTCATCAGGATGCACCATGATTTGGTTGTATCCAGAGAAACCATCAAGAATTTATATCTTATAATATCCAACCGCCTTCTGTAGAATGTGATCCATCTTAGGAAGTGGGTAATTATCTTTGAAAGACACACTGTTTAGATTTCAAAAATTTACACACAACCTAATCTCACCACTTTTCTTCCTAACATGCACTAGGTTAGCCACCCTCTTGGAAAATATTAATGACACTATAATTTTTGCATCAAACAACTTTCTTACCTCCTTTTCAATCAATGGAAGCAACAAAGGGTTTATTCTTCTCAACTTTTGCTTGAAAGGTTTATGATCATCCTTGATTGGAATTACATGTTGAATTTCATTAGTATCATATACCTTTAAATCTTCAAAACTCCATGCAAAGACATCAGACAAACCCTTCATTAAGATGATATACCTCTGTTTAATTTCTAAACTTAGTGTCTTGGACAATTTGATGATATTGGGATCCTTCTGAGTCCCAATGTTGCAATATTCTATGTCCTTGTCATTTGCAGTGATTTTAGGATTTTTGGCTACATCGTTGTTGTCAAAAAGATTTTCAAATGGGACCAAGCCTTTGGGAATAATGTTATTTTTGAGCTGCAATATATCTCTTCCAACAATCTGATTTTGAAAACAATCATCATTGGTGAACATAGTTGCATATTCATTCCCTTCACAACAACACTCATCATCAATATTTGAACTAGCAAATTCATCACTCATCTGAAGGAATCTTTCTACCTTTTTATCATCTTCAAATATTTGACAATATTTAGTGTTGTCAAGTAATTCTAGTCTATTCTTGAATTCAATTTCATACTTTTTGTTAGGAAAAAATGGATTTTTGAAAACAGAGGCTGAAGTAGCTAGAACATTTGCAATTAGATTTTTCCCTCTAGGAATCACTGATAAATTGTATTCTAAAAAATCTTCAAGAAGATCAAGTACTACATTCTTATATTCCCTTAATATAGGATGCTTGGACTGATATATATACCCTTTACCTGATTTATGACAAGCTCATAATATCCATGTACATCTATCCTCCTAGAACCCAATTCTTTTAAAGTCTTCAATCCCAAAATTAGTGCCTCATATTCAGCCATGTTATTGGTGCAATCAAAATCAATTTTGTAAGAACATAGTTTTGTACCTATCTTGGGAGGGTTAATAAACACACCAACTCCTACTCCTTCTTTGCTAGCAGCTCCATCAAAACTCATATTCTACATATCATCCTCTTCATTATTTTTCTGATTTGTAATTTCCTTTGTTTGATAATCAGATTTGTGTTTGATGGTAATAATAGTCATTGGCTCCTCCTATTCAAAACAAAAGTCATTATAGAAAATAGAGGAACCAACCTCAGTATCTACAGAGTAAATAGGATGGTTATTTGGTTGATTTTTTCTACTCACCATGTACTTGAGAAACACTTCTCTGTACAATCTCCTTTCTTGACCAAAAACAGGGATAGTAGCATATGCCATATCCATTTGCAAAGTCCCTTTCAACTTTGTAGCCTAAGATCTAGATAACAACATGCCAAATTTAGGAGGGATGTTGGCAACCACCACATCCATGATCATATGTTTTGATGGAATTTGAGACAATGATCCAACCAGATCTTTGATTAAACCCAATAATTTCACCTTCTTCGATTCAAAAGAGAAAAGGTCCTTGTAGTATCTAGGCCCAACTCATCCAAGACTACCTTGGGAATCAAATTATGTGATGCTCCTGAATGTAACATGGCATTATGTAAGGTCATGTCATGAATTTTAAGACTAAAATAGAAAGGAGGGACATCATCAACATCACCACTCTCCTCCACACNTCGGGGTATGGAGAGCAAGTAGCTACCTCGGGGAAAACACAAACCTCGATGCACGGGACATATCTTGCTTTATTTTAAAATATTCAAACCTAGCAACGTTAATAATTTTCTCGGCTTTTCGCAGCATCGTGGATTTCCTTTCAACCATTGATTCTTCAACTCGCGAGACTGCGAGGACTGATTTTGGCTCAATTAAATATAATCGTGATTTAAGGCATGATTAATTTCATAATCGTTTTACTCGTCGTATCGCGACTCGAAACTTCAAAGATAAAATTTTGGGAGACTAGCATGCCGAGTCACGAAACTGCGAGATAGCGATAATTAAGACTTAATTAGGATTAATAAAAACTTGGATTAGGTGATTAATTGATCATACTATAATTACATCGCGGTTTCGTGAGTTGGAGTTTTAGACACCATGATTTTTGAAAAGATATCACCGAGTGGCGAAACGCCGAGAACCATTTTTTAACCATGGTTAACCTTTTGCCTTTAATCTTTGACCAGGGTTAACCCACAAGTACCTCGTGTTCTCGGCCCTCGGGACTGTAAGGAATAACATTTGGATTTGATGAATGTCGAGGTGCGAAACCCTAACGACGTCTAATCGCTGAGTTAAAAAACTTTACCCAGGTTTCTGTCTTGAGTGAAGATTCAAAATGAGTTCTTCGTTTCGTGACTCGGGACGTGTGAATTCAAAGATAAGGTATCCGAATTACGAGATCCTAAAACAAAACCAAAAGATCGAACGTTCTTACAAAGTGGACTTATTTTGAGGGGAGAAAAAGCATCGCTGCTTATTCGACAAGGTTGCAGAGTTTTTTCAAAATTTCGGAGGAAGGGAAAATCAAAAGGACCTCTTTAGATTTCAAGAAACGAAGATCGAAAATTGTGAAGGGTAAAAATAAAACAAGGGCGGCTCCAACACCTTCTATAATAGGCTATGGACCTTTAAAATTTTTGTTCATCGTTTTACAACAAAACACCAACAATGGTGTGTTCTGAAGAAAAAGGAAACAAGATAAAATCTTTTGCAAAATTTGGGTTGGCTAACACTGGAGCTTTGGTCAGTGTCACTTTAATGTATTCAAAATACTTCCTAGCTTCAGGAGTCCATTTTATTTCATTTCTTTTCATGAGAATATTTTTGATATACTTTATGATTTCAGCCAAGTTAGGGATAAACCTTCTCAAAAAAATTACTTTTCCTAGGAAATACTGTGCCTCCTTCTTGCTCCTGGGTGTGCCAATATTCAGAATTACTTCCACCCTCTTGGGGTCTATCTTTATCCCTTCCTTTGAAATGATGTTTCCAAGTAATTTTCCTTCTTTCATTCCAAAATTTGACTTTTTGGGATTCAATGAGATGCCAAACTTCTTGCATTTTTGAAAAACCCTTCTTAGATGTTTAAGATGTTCATCATCAAAGTACGAAAATACAGTGATATCATCTAAGTAAATAACAATAAAATTATCTTTCTCATCAGAAAAGGCTATGTCCATGGCCCTTTGGAATTTTTCCCTTGCATTCATAATCCCAAAAGGCATTTTGGCATACATGAAGGTGCTCAAAGGTGTTGTAAAAGATGTGTTCTCTTGGTCATCAGGATGCACCATGATTTGGTTGTATCCAGAGAAACCATCAAGAATTTATATCTTATAATATCCAACCGCCTTCTGTAGAATGTGATCCATCTTAGGAAGTGGGTAGTTATCTTTGAAAGACACACTGTTTAGATTTCAAAAATTTACACACAACCTAATCTCACCACTTTTCTTCCTAACAGGCACTAGGTTAGCCACCCTCTTGGAAAATATTAATGACACTATAATTTTTGCATCAAACAACTTTCTTACCTCCTTTTCAATCAATGGAAGCAACAAAGGGTTTATTCTTCTCAAATTTTTGCTTGAAAGGTTTATGATCATCCTTGATTGGAATTACATGTTGAATTTCCTTAGTATCATATACCTTTAAATCTTCAAAACTCCATGCAAAGACATCAGACAAATCCTTCATTAAGATGATATACCTCTGTTTAATTTCTAGACTTAGTGTCTTGGACAGTTTGATGATATTGGGATCCTTCTGAGTCCCAATGTTGCAATATTCTATGTCCTCGTCATTTGCAGTGATTTTAGGATTTTTGGCTACATCGTTGTTGTCAAAAAGATTTTCAAATGGGACCAAGCCTTTGGGAATAATGTTATTTTTGAGCTGAAATATATCTCTTCCAACAATCTGATTTTGAAAACAATCATCATTGGTGAACATAGTTGCATATTCATTCCCTTCACAACAACACTCATCATCAATATTTGAATTAGCAAATTCATCACTCATCTGAAGGAATCTTTCTACCTTTTTATCATCTTCAAATATTTGACAATATTTAGTGTTGTCAAGTAATTCTAGTCTATTCTTGAATTCAATTTCATACTTTTTGTTAGGAAAAAATGGATTTTTGAAAACAGAGGCTGAAGTAGCTAGAACATTTGCAATTAGATTTTTCCCTCTAGGAATCACTGATAAATTGTATTCTAAAAAATCTTCAAGAAGATCAAGTACTACATTCTTATATTCCCTTAATATAGGATGCTTGGACTGATATATATACCCTTTACCTGATTTATGACAAGCTCATAATATCCATGTACATCTATCCTCCTAGAACCCAATTCTTTTAAAGTCTTCAATCCCAAAATTAGTGCCTCATATTCAGCCATGTTATTGGTGCAATCAAAATCAATTTTGTAAGAACATAGTTTTGTACCTATCTTGGGAGGGTTAATAAACACACCAACTCCTACTCCTTCTTTGCTAGCAGCTCCATCAAAACTCATATTCTACATATCATCCTCTTCATTATTTTTCTGATTTGTAATTTCCTTTGTTTGATAATCAGATTTGTGTTTGATGGTAATAATAGTCATTGGCTCCTCCTATTCAAAACAAAAGTCATTATAGAAAATAGAGGAACCAACCTCAGTATCTACAGAGTAAATAGGATGGTTATTTGGTTGATTTTTTCTACTCACCATGTACTTGAGAAACACTTCTCTGTACAATCTCCTTTCTTGACCAAAAACAGGGATAGTAGCATATGCCATATCCATTTGCAAAGTCCCTTTCAACTTTGTAGCCTAAGATCTAGATAACAACATGCCAAATTTAGGAGGGATGTTGGCAACCACCACATCCATGATCATATGTTTTGATGGAATTTGAGACAATGATCCAACCAGATCTTTGATTAAACCCAATAATTTCACCTTCTTCGATTCAAAAGAGAAAAGGTCCTTGTAGTATCTAGGCCCAACTCATCCAAGACTACCTTGGGAATCAAATTATGTGATGCTCCTGAATGTAACATGGCATTATGTAAGGTCATGTCATGAATTTTAAGACTAAAATAGAAAGGAGGGACATCATCAACATCACCACTCTCCTCCACACGTGGGCCAAACAAGATAGTAGGGTGATCATCTTGCACATTCAAGATGTTAGGGGCTTCTTCCATTTTGAGCATCTTAATGATCTGATTTCTATATTCACTATTTTTAATCAGCTCATTGAATGGAACAAAAAATATGATTTTAGCCATTTCACTTTCAAAATTAAAAGGATATGGGGTTTTTTCTACCTCTTTGATGACTGCTTCCTTTCTTGCATCAAGTATATTCTTTTTATTTTCCCTTCTCCACTGCATCCTTTGATGAACTGTATTTATTAGGTTGACTTAAAGAAGGTCTATTAATCCAAAGATCCCTTGTAGGATTTGCCTTTGGGGGATTTGCAGGCACCTTTTTTCTTTTGAGGTTGTACTATTTCTGAATCTCCATAATAGAATTTTGAACTCCCTTCTTATACTCTTCTATTTTCATTGACAATATACCATCATTATTATACATAAACTTATCATTTACATCCATAAATTGATCATGTTATTCTTTATTTAAGAACACATTTGTTTCTGTATCATCACAACAATGCATATTTCCTTCAATTGTTTAATCAAAATCTTCATTTGCATAGTTTTTTTGGAAAGGAGGTTTTATTTGTTGATCACCTTGATTTCTCTGGTCTCTTTGTCTGATCTATGGAAATGGAGCTCTTCTAAAATTTTGATTATTGGGCTGAAAATCAGTTTTATCTCTAGTGGTAGGCTTATTATCCAAGGACATTTTTTCCATGAATGTTTCCATAGTTTTCATCATCAAATAAAATTTCTCATCTGATGATTCAGAAGCTGAGGGTTGTGCTTCTCCTTGGACCTTTTTCACATTTTTGTCAGGATTATGTTTGACCTTACCTGAGGCCATCATATTTACCTCAACTTCAATTGCATCACTCATCATGTCATCTAGTGTATTGGATATTCTTTCTCTCAATAGGAAGGAAAAAACACTGTCAAAGGAATCAACATATCAAGTTGGGCAGCTCTAGGAGGGGGTTTTACTTCAGTAGCAATTGAATTGTAAACTTTCATAAATCTGGTTTAAAACTCTTGTACTGTTTCATTATGTGATATTTTTGTGTTATTGTACTGAGTTAGAAACTGAAGAGGATTCTTCTTGTCACCCCATCTTGCAAGAAAAATTGTTTCAAAGGATACAAAATCAGGGATGCTTGCTGCAGGAAGATTTTTGAACCATTTTATGATTTCTCATGAAAGACTTTGTGTGAATGGACTAAATTTTACATCCTCATGGTCTACCTCCTCTAGGTTAACCAAATCATTAAACCAATATAAATGTCTTTGGGATGATACATTCTCTTCAACATCAAATGATATGATTCTCTTATTATAATTTTGAGGTAAATCATGCAAATGGGCAGGCAAGGCAAGAGGAGAAAATTTGGCTGCCATGGCTCTAGGAGGATTTTGAGCTATCTGAATAGTCATAGTGGGGACAGTCTGAATATGAATAGTATGAATGGGAAAAGTAGGAATCAAAGACTGAAATTTCTTCTCATCAAAGATGATTTCATTCAAATTAGAATCTGATCTAGATCTGAACAAGGTTTGTTCAAATTTTAAATCAAAGTCAAGGTCATCAATGCTTTTTATCCTATCTTTGGGAAAAGATAGATTTTTTTCCAGGAAAGAAAATGATTTGATTGCATTTTATTTTCTTTTATATAAGATTTTCTCAGGATCAGAGACAGATGCTATAGGTTCTAGATCATGATTCCTTCTCGTGTAAATTCTATTAGGATCCCTGATTTCTTATTTTCTTAAAAAAGAAAATTATGCTACTGATCTTATTAAATGAAGTCACCAGGGTAAGAATAGTTCAAACAATAAAGGTGTTTGATTCACTTTTACGATCAGGAATCAAATCTAAATATTTTAGTTGTTCTTTCCGGGGAAAATTTTCAATTTCGTCCCCGGCAGCGACGCCAAAATGTTAACGCTTAGTAAATTGTTGGGCTGAAGAAACAATCCACAAAGGTAACCTACAAACCTAATTTAAGACTGGAAACTAGCCTTTCCAATCTAGAGAGGGCTCTCTCTGAGACTTGATCTCCGATAGAGATGTTTCTTTGAACTGATGGCTAGATTTAGAAGTTTGAGATAGTTTTTTCAAGGTTTGTTGGCAAATAGATACAATATTTCTAGGGATATGGAGTCAACACCTGAAAACAAAAGAAAACAATGCTTGGTAGGTAGAACTCCTCAGAGGAACAAAGACTAAACAAGGTGATGAAATTTAGCGTTGAGTTTGATTATGTAGGGTGAAAGAATAACACAAACACATAACAAAATCGACACATCATAAAGGATGAATCCTGACCTTAGTTAAGAAGATAACCATAATTTAAATTAGTTAAGTCTAGAGAAACATTAGATGAATTATGGACTTTTAATTTACCAATTTAAAGAGAAGTAAAGTTCAGATGAAAATAAGTACACAAGGAATACATACAAAGAAGAGTACAATCTTCATATCACCACCATTAAATATTTTTTCATAAGGAGTTTAGGACTTCTACATTTGTATTTCTATTAGATTAAAAAAATTACACTGAAGATCAAAATGCTTATACTTCTTCCCGCCCTCTTTACATCAAAATGGTCAACATATATAGAAAACTAAGGCCACACTTAGATGCTAGGAGTCGAACTACTACATCCTAGAGTTATGGATCTAGTTTCTTTCGAAGAGAACAACAACCTCTACAATATTTACCAAAAATAGAAAACTCGGTTATGATGATTTATCATATGCACTGTTGGACAACCTTGTCACCCTCATGCAAGAAATTCTGGTTACTTTTGCGCAAGTGTTGGCTACTATATTTGCGTAGTGATTTCGTGTAGCGAATTTTCATGCTGAGGTTTCTCGTGCGAATCTAGTTGGAAGCAAAGGCTGAGATCATTGAACGTTTCCTTAGCTTCTTTATACAATTTAACTTGTGGATGTAAGGTCCTATTTTCCTTTCTCAATGACAAGTTCTGTCTCTTCAAATTTCCCACCTGCCTCAATAAAGATGCATTCCTCTTCAAATTTGATTGCATATAAAAAATGACTGCATATGCATTGTTTATGGCTGGTATACATTTCTTGTAATGATTCATAATCCCTTCCTATGATATTCTCTTTTCTTCCCTAAGCTTGATAATCTCATCTTGAGCTTCTCTTAGCTGCTTATTCAACCATTTTATATTCTTTTTCTCCTCATGTGGATGAAGTAGGAGATTTTTGACTTGCTTTACTCTGTGGTGGTTGCGCTTTAGGAATCCTTTCTGTTAGATTCCTTTTCAATTCTTTGTTCTCCTGATAGAGTTGGGCTATAATATGTTGATATTTATTGAGTTTTTGTTGCACCTCTTTGACATATGCATCTTTCTCCCCTATTTTCACTTTCTCCTTATTAATCTCCAGGGCTACAAATACAACAAAATCTATTTTAATTGTGGGTATGGGAAACCTCATAGAAGAGGACTTGGTCCATAGTTTATTGGGATCCTATGTGACGCAGACCCCCAATCCTCAGAATCGAGGTCCACATAGGATCTTTGAATTTCGCCCTTAGAGTCTGACTAGCTCCTTTATTTCCTCTAGGAAATTCTTTACACACACAACAACAGTGTTTTTCCACAGGTCCTTATGAGTATGCCCGTATGAACCAACACAAAGCAACACTCAAATCCCCTGACCACAATATAATGATCTCTCCCTTTTTCCTTATCGATACTTTCCTTTTCGGGATTTCGGGTTTCGCGATCTCGCGAATCCTATTGTCGAGGTTCTCGACCTTTCCACCTTTCGAAACTAGAAATGTCGATTTTCCCAAAATGATTGGCCGTGTCCTCCTACACAGCTATATCATGTTTCACAACTTTGGGAGTTCTGGAACAAGGAATCCCGACCTCTTTCCTTTGCAACTGTTGAAATGCCGAAACCCAAAACATTCAACAAAAGACTGGCTTCTATCGGAACTTTACACATTTTCGGGGTTTCAGACTTCGCGATTTCATGAGTCCTGATGTAAGTGTTCCAGCTCACTAACCTCCACAAACCCCAAACTCCGAAATAATATATCCAATGGGATAAATGGCTATAAGCCTCCATTCGATCCGACGACCCACATGATTTCAGACTTTCGGGTACCGGGAGTCCAAGACTCTCGATCCCAGAACACTGTCCTCTCGAATTTGTGAACCCCGAAACACTGAATTGCCAAAGTGCCACTTCACACTATTTCGTGTTTCACAACTTCGGGGGTACTCATGTGAAGTGCTTGAATTCTTGTCAATGGGAATGCCAAAATCTCGATTCCCGAAATGCCGAAATACCTCTTCACAATATCCCAGATTTTGCAACTTCAAAATCCTAAATGCAAGCGCCCAAGCTCCTTGTACTCAAGACTTCCGGTATTCCGAATCCCAAATTACTGATATCCCGAAACTCACATTAAGTTTTGTTGTGACTTGCAACTTCGGGTATTCCACACCACTATCTCCCAATTTCTTGTCCTCATGACCTCCGAAATCCAAAATTCCAAAGTTCCAAATTTTGACCTGGTCACTCTTCCTTTATACATGAAACTCCTTTCGCGTTTCGGGGATTTAATTAACCAAAGGTTTTGGCTTGCAATCTGGACTTACGAACTCTGAATTGTCGAAATGATATGATAGCTCCAACAGATCAAGATCAACGACCCACGTTGATTCTGGGTACCAAAGTGATGGGTTCGTTTTCCCTTATCCACCTTGTATCTTCTGTAGATCCTACGGTCCTCGCTATTTCGGGAATTCTCCTCAGAGAATTCCGACCATCCAATTTATCCCCTTGAATACTTCGAAGGGATCAACCTTCCTAAACTTTATTCAAATGTTTCAAAAACACTACTCCTCTTGAGCTTCCTTGTGACTTCAAGTCTTCAGAAGACTTCTGCATGCACTCCTTGCTGAAATCCATCAAATACTTCTGAGTATTTGAATTTATGACTCTATGCACTTTCTCTGCAACAATAGTCCTTCGATTTCTCAACCTTAGTTAATAAGTTATAAGATCTCAACCAGCCTACGCACACCTTGCATGGATTCTGTGCTTTTCCTGCACTTCTGCAGAATTGAGAACAACGGTATCCCTCCTGAGCTTTCAGAGATAAACTCTGAACCTTCATCAATGCACACCTTGCGGACGTTTCACTCCACTCCTTGCAGGAAATTCTCTCTCAGGATGAGAAACAATTGAAACTCATTTCCTCTCTCTCTCAGAATTCAAACACTTAACATGAAATCATACATGCATAGCATAACAACAATTGCATGACAGAGAGAATAAAACAACTATAAGCAGACCATTTAACATGTACAAACAGAAAACATCATAACACCATGAATCTGAATTAAAGCTTCATATATTAATTCAAAGCTCCTGTACATGAGTTCTTCTTCTCAACTCTCTCCTACTCCTCTATGCTAATGTACTTAATCATACAATCTTTGATTGATACAATGATACAAAGATGAGGGTGTCTATATTCGTTTTCCCTCCTGTTCCTAAAACTATCAATTCTGGAATTTAAATCTCCCTACTTTCATTAACTGGGCATAAATGCCTCTACCTCCTACAGATGAGAGTACATCGCTCATGATCTATTTAAAATATGCAAATACACTTCCTTTTAACCATTACATTGATGCTTCAGAAACATTTCCAAAATGTGCAAAATGTATGTTGCACTTTCCAGCTGTCTTCTGCCTTCATGCTCGCTTGGCTGGCTGCTTGTGATGCTCCTGCATCATACTCACTCGCTTGAAAATTTTCATGGACTCCTGTTCGTGAGTTCTTGCATGAATTTCTACTTCATCCTCCCAACTGGCATCTTCAACTGGATTCCCCTTCCATTTGACCAAGTATTCAAAATACTCTTTCCTCTTGGTCTTCCTGCTGACCCTCTTATCAATTATACCTTCCATCTGTGGTTTTGCAGCTACAGACATTTTTTTGGTCAAATGAACTCCTGTATGTTCATTCTCTACCCTTGCTTCTTCATCTTTGTAAGGGTACAAATTTGATATGTTGAATATCGGTGAAATTCTGATCCCATCGGGTAATTTGATCTCATATGCATTTGCCCCAAATTTCTTTACATTCTTGCATGGTCCAATCTTCTTCATTTTCAGTTTGTTATATGTTCCCCTTGGGAACCTTTCTTTCCTTAGATGTGCAAGAATCAGATCGCCAATTTCAAAATGAATTTCTTGCCTGTGTTGATTTTCTCTGTGCTTGTACTCTTGATTCGAATTCTGCAATCGCTCCTTCACTTGGCTGTGAAGTTCTTTCATTGCCTCTACAAAATATTCTACACTAGCACTTCTGAATTCAGTTTGTTCTGAATCCTTCAATTCAAAAACTCCCCTTGGCTGCATTCCATACACAATTTGGAATGGACTATTCCATGTGCTTCTGTTGAGTGAATCATTATAAGAAAATTTTGCCTATGGCATAACGTGATCCCACTGACTGTGGTGTTTAGTCACTAGGCTCCTTAGTAAATCTCCCAAGCTTCTATTTACAACTTCCATTTTCCCATCCATCTGAGGATGATAAGCTGATCTAAAAGACAAACTTGTCCACAACTTCTTCCATAAATTCCTCCAGAAATGTCCCACGAACTTGGTGTCTCGATTTGAAACTATACTTCTTGGTAAGTTGTGAAGTCTGATGACTTCTTTGAAAAACAGGTTCGCAATATGAGTTGCATCGCTGGTTTTCTAGCATGGTATAAAATGTGCCATCTTTGCAAATCTGTGTACCACCACAAAGATTGAATCAAATCCTCTTTGCATTCTTGGCATCCCCAATATAAAATCCATGCTCACTACATCCCATGGCCTCTCTAGTATGGGTAATGGCTGGTATAACCCTATGTTTTGCCTTTTTCCCTTTGTGCGCTGACAAATTCTACATCTGTCCACAAATATTTTGATATTTTTCCTCATCCCTGGCCAAAAATATGAGCCATTTAATTTCAAGAACATTTTTTTATGACCGAAATGTCCGACCAATCCTCCACTATGTTTTTCTTTCAGTAGATTTTCCCTCATGGAGAATTTTGCAATACATAACTGATTTCCCCTGAATAATAATCCATTTTGGATCATATATTCGGTCCATTGGATTTTGTCCCTGAGAATTGGATTCTCAGACGCCTCATACACTTCTCTAAAATCTAGGTCATCCTTGTACATTTCCTTGAGGTTATCAAAACCCAAAGTTTTGACTCTAAATTCCTGCATCAACAAACATTTCCTGCTCAAAGCATCAACAACTTTGTTAGCAGTTCCAGAAATATGTTTANAGAAATGTCGATTTTCCCAAAATGATTGGCCGTGTCCTCCTACACAGCTATATCATGTTTCACAACTTTGGGAGTTCTGGAACAAGGAATCCCGACCTCTTTCCTTTGCAACTGTCGAAATGCCGAAACCCAAAACATTCAACAAAAGACTGGCTTCTATCGGAACTTTACACATTTTCGGGGTTTCGGACTTCGCGATTTCGTGAGTCCTGATGTAAGTGTTCCAGCTCACTAACCTCCACAAACCCCGAACTCCGAAATAATATCTCCAATGGGATAAATGGCTATAAGCTTCCATTCGATCTGACGACCCACATGATTTCAGACTTTCGGGTACCGGGAGTCCAAGACTCTCGATCCCAGAACACTGTCCTCTCGAATTTTTGAACCTCGAAACACTGAATTGCCAAAGTGCCACTTCACACTATTTCGCGTTTCACAACTTCGGGGGTTCTCATGTGAAGTGCCTGAATTCTTGTCAATGGGAATGCCAAAATCTCGATTCCCGAAATGCCGAAATACCTCTTCACAATATCCCAGATTTTGCAACTTCAAAATCCTAAATGCAAGCGGCCAAGCTCCTTGTACTCAAGACTTCCGGTATTCCGAATCCTAAATTACTGATATCCCGAAACTCACATTAAGTTTTGTCGTGACTTGCAACTTCGGGTCTTCCACACCACTGTCTCCCAATTTCTTGTCCTCATGACCTCTGAAATCCAAAATTCCAAAGTTCCAAATTCTGACCTGGTCACTCTTCCTTTATACACGAAACTCCTTTCGCGTTTCGGGGATTTAATTAACCAAAGGTTTTGGCTTGCACTCTGGACTTACGAACTCTGAATTTTCGAAATGATCTGATAGCTCCAACAGATCAAGATCAACGACCCACATTGATTCTAGGTACCAAAGTGATGGGTTCGTTTTCCCTTATCCACCTTGTATCTTCTGTAGATCCTACGGTCCTCGCTATTTCGGGAATTCTCCTCAGAGAATTACGACCATCCAATTTCTCCCCTTGAATACTTCGAAGGGATCAACCTTCCTAAACTTTATTCAAATGTTTCAAAAACACTACTCCTCTTGAGCTTCCTTGTGACTTCAAGTCTTCAGAAGAATTCTGCATGCACTCCTTGCTGAAATCCATCAAATACTTCTGAGTATTTGAATTTCTGACTCTATGCACTTTCTCTGCAACAATAGTCATTTGATTTCTCAACCTTAGTTAATAAGTTATAAGATCTCAACCAGCCTACGCACACCTTGCATGGCTTCTGTTCTTTTCCTGCACTTCTGCAGAATTGAGAACAACGGTATCCCTCCTGAGATTTCAGAGATAAACTTTGAACCTTCATCAATGCACACCTTGCGGACGTTTCACTCCACTCCTTGCAGGAAATTCTCTCTCAGGATGAGAAACAATTGAAACTCATTTCCTCTCTCTCTCAGAATTCAAACACTTAACATGAAATCATACATGCATAGCATAACAACAATTGCATGACAGAGAGAATAAAACAACTATAAGCAGACCATTTAACATGTACAAACAGAAAACATCATAACACCATGAATCTGAATTAAAGCTTCATATATTAATTCAAAGCTCCTGTACATGAGTTCTTCTTCTCAACTCTCTCCTACTCCTCTATGCTAATGTACTTAATCATACAATCTTTGATTGATACAATGATACAAAGATGAGGGTGTCTATATTCGTTTTCCCTCCTGTTCCTAAAACTATCAATTCTGGAATTTAAATCTCCCTACTTTCATTAACTGGGCATAAATGCCTCTACCTCCTACAGATGAGAGTACATCGCTCATGATCTATTTAAAATATGCAAATACACTTCCTTTTAACCATTACATTGATGCTTCAGAAACATTTCCAAAATGTGCAAAATGTATGTTGCACTTTCCAGCTGTCTTCTGCCTTCATGCTCGCTTGGCTGGCTGCTTGTGATGCTCCTGCATCATACTCACTCGCTTGAAAATTTTCATGGACTCCTGTTCGTGAGTTCTTGCATGAATTTCTACTTCATCCTCCCAACTGGCATCTTCAACTGGATTCCCCTTCCATTTGACCAAGTATTCAAAATACTCTTTCCTCTTGGTCTTCCTGCTGACCCTCTTATCAATTATACCTTCCATCTGTGGTTTTGCAGCTACAGACATTTTTTTGGTCAAATGAACTCCTGTATGTTCATTCTCTACCCTTGCTTCTTCATCTTTGTAAGGGTACAAATTTGATATGTTGAATATCGGTGAAATTCTGATCCCATCGGGTAATTTGATCTCATATGCATTTGCCCCAAATTTCTTTACATTCTTGCATGGTCCAATCTTCTTCATTTTCAGTTTGTTATATGTTCCCCTTGGGAACCTTTCTTTCCTTAGATGTGCAAGAATCAGATCGCCAATTTCAAAATGAATTTCTTGCCTGTGTTGATTTTCTCTGTGCTTGTACTCTTGATTCGAATTCTGCAATCGCTCCTTCACTTGGCTGTGAAGTTCTTTCATTGCCTCTACAAAATATTCTACACTAGCACTTCTGAATTCAGTTTGTTCTGAATCCTTCAATTCAAAAACTCCCCTTGGCTGCATTCCATACACAATTTGGAATGGACTATTCCATGTGCTTCTGTTGAGTGAATCATTATAAGAAAATTTTGCCTATGGCATAACGTGATCCCACTGACTGTGGTGTTTAGTCACTAGGCTCCTTAGTAAATCTCCCAAGCTTCTATTTACAACTTCCATTTTCCCATCCATCTGAGGATGATAAGCTGATCTAAAAGACAAACTTGTCCACAACTTCTTCCATAAATTCCTCCAGAAATGTCCCACGAACTTGGTGTCTCGATTTGAAACTATACTTCTTGGTAAGTTGTGAAGTCTGATGACTTCTTTGAAAAACAGGTTCGCAATATGAGTTGCATCGCTGGTTTTCTAGCATGGTATAAAATGTGCCATCTTTGCAAATCTGTGTACCACCACAAAGATTGAATCAAATCCTCTTTGCATTCTTGGCATCCCCAATATAAAATCCATGCTCACTACATCCCATGGCCTCTCTAGTATGGGTAATGGCTGGTATAACCCTATGTTTTGCCTTTTTCCCTTTGTGCGCTGACAAATTCTACATCTGTCCACAAATATTTTGATATTTTTCCTCATCCCTGGCCAAAAATATGAGCCATTTAATTTCAAGAACATTTTTTTATGACCGAAATGTCCGACCAATCCTCCACTATGTTTTTCTTTCAGTAGATTTTCCCTCATGGAGAATTTTGCAATACATAACTGATTTCCCCTGAATAATAATCCATTTTGGATCATATATTCGGTCCATTGGATTTTGTCCCTGAGAATTGGATTCTCAGACGCCTCATACACTTCTCTAAAATCTAGGTCATCCTTGTACATTTCCTTGAGGTTATCAAAACCCAAAGTTTTGACTCTAAATTCCTGCATCAACAAACATTTCCTGCTCAAAGCATCAACAACTTTGTTAGCAGTTCCAGAAATATGTTTA
>JZKD02S1139722.1:58209-81215 GCA_000966675.3 Picea glauca | reverse complement strand
TGTGTGTGTGTGTGTGTGTGGTGTCCAACTGTATCTAATCCAAATGTTTTTAAAAAACTTAGTCTGTATTTATTTCAGTATTGATATCTATTTCAGTACATGTACCCTTCATTCAAGCCAAAATTGTTGATTAGGCATGCTAAGCTTTTCCTATCATATTTTAAGGCTTGGATTAGGTAGTTTCTATTAGAATAATGTAGAAACTTCTAGAATACATTGTAAAATTAGAATGTTGTTTTGGGTTTGTTTCACAAGCAAGCATATTCAGTTTGTGGGTGGTTTGATATCCACAATGATAGGAGTGTGATCTAATCCTCTATTTGACTATAAATGTAATCAAATTCTCTCAATAAACCAAGTTTTGTGAGAACTATCTCACTGGTGTGTTCCTCCTGTTCTAAGTTTAATTTGGTATCAGAGCCAAATAGAGAAGCAATTTTTCATTTCTGATCACTCCTGTTGGAATTCGCCAGTGCTAAGGGTCACTTCCTAGTGAATAGGGCAGTCACTCCTATTGATTGTCGCTTCCAGTGAACATATTTACAATTCTCCATCATTTGTGAAGCCATTTGTGAAGGATTCAAGATTGAAATCATGAGTTAGTAACTATTAGATGCTACCACTTATGAAAATCAACAACAATTGGTCAATGAAGCCTCTACTGGTGTAGTGAGCGTGGAAATCGATTTGAAATACTCATATTTGAAGTTAAGCCACTGTTTTCTAGAGGTGACTCCGCTTCCATCTCTATAAAATTGAGATGGAGGCAACATATGTGTGCATAGTGTTTTTTACAACATAGAAGGGCGACCTGGCACCATACTTAACTATGGTATGATCCACATGGTGAGAATGTTGCGACCTTCCAAAATAAAAAACTATTGAGGAGGAGATCACGTGAAATAGAGAAGGAACCTTCCCGGGAGCTACATCCACAAATATATCGCTAAAAGGAAGTGAATGAGTAAGAGGCAACCATGTTTTGACAAATAGGCATGCACGCTCATTGTCAATCATTTATGAGATATCGTCATTGTCGGGTGGAGGAATAGAAGGAGCTCGCAAGGTAAAAGCCAATTCTTTGTTTTTTTTTCTTTAAATTGGCAGATAATTGTTGTATTATTTGTGGTAGAATATGGAAAACTAAATTATTAGGGAAGATGCTAGAAAAGCATAGAATTGTTGAGAAGATTGCAAGTAGAGATGTAGAAGATGGCTTATTGCAACTAGATATGTAGTGTTTCATGAGAATGCAAATAGAGTTGATACAATGAATGATGTAGATGCTTGGAATAATTATAATGATGAGCATGTCAAAATATATGCAATGGTTAAATAGGAACAAGAATAGGTATAACTTCGAGAATGGAATGAAATCAATATGGACACTTCAAGAAATCATGATACATCAAGTGGAGGAGATTCACCACAGAGCAGGATACGAGATGAAAGTAGTGAAGGACTAAGGAGGTCATCACGAAAAAATCAGCCACCTATAAGCTATAAAGATTATGCATTGATGTTTCATGTAATGAATGTTGTAGAACCTGTAAACTATGATCAATATAAAGAACATGAAGAGTGGAGAAATGCTATGAATGATGAATATGACTCCCTTATGAAAAATCAAACATGGGAATTAGTTGAACTTCCTGAAAACAATTTTTCTATTGGAAGCAAATGGTTGTATAAATCAAAATTTAAAGTAGATGGTAGCATTGATAAATATAAGGCACGATTAGTTGCAATAGGATATTCACAAAATGAGGGAATTGATTACGAAGATACTTTTTCACCAGTAGCTAAATTGAATACAATTAGAGTACTGATTACCTTAGCTACAAAACATAATTGGAAAATACATCAGTTAGATGTCAAATCTGCTTTTTTGAATGGTGATTTAAAGGAAGAGGTTTATTTCAGCCTGCAGGGTTTGTCAAGCAAGGAAAGGAGCATCTAATTTGTATGTTAAGGAAAGCCTTATATGGTTTGAAAAAGGCATCGAGACCATGGTATGTAAAGATCGATACCTTATTTAAATGATTCCACTAAACTTGATGGTGAAAACTATGTAAACTGGAAGTTTAAGATAGTGACCATTTTAGAGGCATACATTCTATGGAATATTATTAAAGGATATGAGCCCAAACCCACTGTTTCTGCCTCAATTCCAGATTGGGATAGATGAGAAATGAAAGTGAAAGTGTTGTTGTGTATGTCCATAAAGGACAACATAATTCCACATATAAGAGACTATAAAACTTCCAAAGAGACGTGGGACGTTCTCAAAGGTTTGTACGAGACCTCTAATGCAAATTGAATTTTATTCTTAAAAACTAAGCTATTATCTATAAAAATGGAAGCCAATGAAAGAATAAGTAATTTTTTTATCCAAAATTAAATATTTAAGTGATAAGTTGGGTGACATTGGTGAAAAGGTTTCTAGTAGTGATTTAGTAACTATCGCTTTGAAGGGTTTAGTGCAAGATTATAAATTCTTTATTTCAACACTCTCAACTAGACAAACACCCCCTAATTTTGATGAATTGGTTGATATCCTTCTTCAAGAGGAAGAGAGACTAAAGAATTATGATCTGGACTCAAGTGGATCAGATTTGTCTTTGATTGCAAGAGGTAAAAGATCATACCGAGGTAAACCATGGGAAAAGAATAGAGGCTGGTTTCAAGCAAAGAAGATATGTATGACACATCCTGATTCTTATGTTAAGAGAAATATTGAATGTGAATATTGTGGAAAACCTGGACATCTTGATAAATATTTTTATAGAAGAAAGAATCATGAGTCAAATCAGAGATATAAAAGGCATAATGGAAATTTTGTGCATAAAGACACTTTGGTCAATGATGGATTTAAAAATCTTAAGTTGTTTATTTCAAAAGTTGCATTGTCTGTTGAAACTAAGGATGAGAATGCATGGTTCATAGATTTTGGTGCATCAACTCATATGATCTATAATAAATAATGGTATGATGAATATTATGAGAAAATTGATGGCACACACATTTACTTAGGAGATAACAGATCACATAAACTCTAAGGCTATGGAGTAATAAGTGTGAACTTACCTAATGGGAAATTGAGACAGATTCATGATGTGATGTATGTTCCTGGTATTAAAAAGAATTTAACATTTGTTTCAACTATCATTGATAATAATCTAACAGAGGAATTTGATAAGTTGAGGTGTGTTGTAAACGATATCCAAGATCACTACAGGATTGTTTCCATAGGTACCAGGGTTGGTGGATTTTATAATTTGGATGTGACAATGAACCATCATGTTGCATTGAAATCCACAACAATGTCAACATAAGACTTATGAAACCATAGGTATGGGCACCTAAATTACAATGATTTGATGTTGTTGCAAAGAAAAACAATGGTATAAGGTCTTCCTGTTATGAAGAATGATCATTTTCCATGTGAATCATGTGCACTAGGTAAGCAACATAAAGAGGAGTTTCCCATACATACAGAGAAAAGACAAACATATATACTTGGATTGATTCATACTAATGTTTGCAGACCTATTGAAACTAGGTCATTTGGTGGTGCTTCCTACTTTATTATTTTTGTTGATGATAGATCTAGATATATATGGGTCTATTTCATAAGGATAAAAAGTGATGTATTTGAGTACTTTAAAGAATTCATAACTATGACTGAAAAATAGATAGACAAATGTATTCAAGTTATTAGATTTGATCAGGGTGGGGAATATACATCAGTTGCATTTAAAAGTTATTGTAAATTTCATGGGATCCAACAAAAATTTACAATACCTCATACACCTCAGCAAAATGGTGTTGTTGAAAGAAGGAATAAAACACTGGTGGAGTGTACGTGCAGTATGCTTCAAGGTAAAAACATTTCTAATGGTTTTTGGGCAGAAGCCATTAATAATGTTGTTTATTTAAATAATCAAAGTCCAACTAAGAAATTAGATTTCCAAACTCCTTTTGAGATTATTTATGGTTATAAACATGATGTCAGTCATTTAAGAGTATTTGGATCCACTACCTTTGCACATATTCCAAAGGATGAGAGAAGAAAAATTGATGCAAAGTCAATCAAGTGTGTTTTCATTGGGTATTGTACCGATAAGAAAACATACAAATTGTTTGATCCCGATTCACATAAATTGTTTGCAAGTAGAGATGTAGTTTTTCATGAGAATGCATATAGAGTTGATACAATGAATGATGCAGATTCTTGGAATAATGTTAATTATGAGCATGTCAAAATAGATGCAATGGTTAAACAGGAACAGATACAAGTTCAAGAATGGAATGAAAGCAGTATGGACACTTCAAGAAGTCATGACACATAAAGTGGAGAAGAGTCACCACAGAGAAGGAGACGAGATGAAAACAGTGAAGGACCAAGGAGGTCATCATGACAAACTTAACCACCTATAAGGTATAAATATTATGCATTGATGTCTCATGTAATGAATGTTGTAGAACCTATAAACTATGGTCAAGCTAAAGAACATGAAGAGTGGATAAATGCTATGAATGATTAATATGACTCCCTTATGAAAAATCAAACATGGAAATTAGTTGAACTTCCTTAAAATAAAGTCCCTATTGGAAGCAAATGGTTGTATAAATATAAATTTAAAGTAGATGGTAGCATTGATAAATATAAGGCAAGATTAGTTGCAAAAGGATATTCACAAAAGGAGGGAATTGATTATGAAGATACTTTTGTACCAGTAGATAAATTGAATACAATTAGAGTACTGATTGCCTTAGCTACAAAACATGATTGGAAAATACATCAATTAGATGTCAAATCTTCTTTTATGAATGGTGATTTAAAGGAAGAGTTTTATTTGGTTCATCCTGAAGGGTTTGTCAAGAAGGGGCAAGAGCATCTAATCTACAGGTTAAGGAAAGCCTTATATGGTTTGAAATAGGCATCGAGATCATGGTATGTAAACATAGATACCTTCTTTTATCAGAATGGGTTTGTAAAAAAAAAAATGATCCTAACCTGCATGTTAAGAAAGATGAAGAAGGAAATGTTTCTTTAATATCTTTATATGTGGATGATCTCATTATTATAGGCAGTGCATGCAAGTTAATTGACAAGATTAAAAGTTAGTTGTCTCAAGAATTTGAAATGAAAGATATTGGCTAATTTCATTACTATTTAGGCATTGAGGTTTGGAGAGAGCCTTGTAAAACATTGATCACTCAAAGTAAATATACAAAATAAATTCTTAGAAAGTTCAATATGGGTGAATGTAAAGCTATGTCAACTCCCTTAGAACATAATGCAAAGTTATACAGTGAAGGTGGAACTAAAGGGGCATATGGTACTTTATATCGTCAGTTGGTGGGAAGTTTGAACTACCTCATAATTACAATACCAGACATTGAATGCTTAATCAACATCCTTAGCCAGTTCATGGCTAAGCCTTCTGACAACCACTAGAAAGCTGCAAAAAAAGTACTTCGATACTTGAAAGGAACAATCAATTTTGGTATTATGTATACTGATGAATTTGATGTTGAACTAACATGTTTTTCTGATTTAGATTGGGCAGGAAATCATGATGATAGAATATCAACCTCAGGCTATGAATTTCATATAGGATATAGGGTTGTATCGTGGAGTAGTAAGAAAAAGCCTATTATTTCTTTGTCGTCAACAACATCTGAGTATAAATCCTTGATTAGTTCTACCTATGAATATGTTTGGTTGTGGAGAATTCTTCCAGATGTCGAAGAGGAGAAAAATGGTCCAACATGCATCAACTGTGACAATCAAAGTGCTATGAAATTGTCCCAGAATCCAATATATCATGCAAGATCAAAACACATTGAGCTACAACATCACTTTGTGAGAGAGAAGATTGAATCAAACGAAGTTGGTTTGATATTTTGTAATACAAATGATAATGTGGATGATATATTTACCAAACCTCTTGGTAAAATCAAGTTTGAAATTTTTAGAAGCAATTTAGGTGTTGTAGAAAATTTGTTTCTCCATTAAAGGGGGATGTTAGAATAATGTAGAAACTTCTAGAATACATTGTAAAATTGTAATGTTGTTTTGGGTTTGTTTCACAAGCACGCAGATTCAGTTTGTGGGTGGTTTGAGATACACAATGATAGGAATGTGATCCAATCCTCTATTTGACTATAAATGTAATCAAATTCTCTCAATAAACCAAGTTTCATGAGCACTGTCTCACTGGTGTGTTCCTCCTGTTCTAAGTTTAATTGTTTCATCAAAATTGGATGGTGTTGACTGATGTTGGAGGATCGAGGTAGAGACAAAGGCTAGAGGAGGAGGCAAAGGGTGATACTAATGATGAGGATCCCAATATAAGCATTGGTGAAACATTTGTTTTCATTTAAATGTTCTTTCTCATTTATTTATATGTTTTCTTTCATAGTATCAATATAATGTGATATTTATAAAATAGACACAATCAAACTATCTTATCGTTCTTTCCAAGGTTTATGTTTAAAAGGTGTCAATGTTTCTGTCATTTCTTTTTTCCTACCTATCAAGAGATTTGGCAAGCCTGGAATGGGGTTCTCTCTGACGATCTAGCCATTTTTGTTCTGTCTAGATTGTTCTCTGACCTCTTCCCTAATTAATCGAGATAGAATAATACTTTGGTCTTTGTTGAGAACCATACAATCAACTACCTCATTGAATGATTCATTTGATATCACATAATATTGTTTTGATATCTTGAAGTTTGTTTTCATTTTGTCTATGCACCATGTCTGTAGTCTATTTTTTTATGCACCATTTTTTCTTCTTGAGCACAGAATCAAAAGGAGTAGGAAGCAACAAATATTGATCAATGGTCGTGTTTTTTACAATTTTGTGATGAGGTATGTAATTCATAACACTCTTTTGACTGCAAGAGCATTCATTTATTTTTTTTATATTTCCCTTTGTTAAATTTAAATTTGCAATTCGCACTTTTAGAGAAATCCAATGACATCTAACATCTCAAGTCATTTCATTACAAATCCATTACCCATGCTTCAATAATTACGATGCAACCCTTTCATGGCCATTTATTTTGGACCATTATGTTGAGTGGGTACGAGAAACAAAAATTTGAAATATCTTGTTCTTGACAATAGAATGCATCTATTGTTGTCACTTATGAATTGTAAACTGTAAAAATTTCTTTTTAGATCAATACAATTATTTTGGATTTGTATGTCTATGGATGTGGATTATTTTGTTTGGTTGAGGTTTGGTGCCTCTAGCAGTGAATTCAATTTCCTTTTTTACAAGGTTACATGATTTTTTCTATTATTCTATTTTTCTTCTCATATTAATGCTTCGTCATTCTAAGCTAATGCATTAGGATAAAGAAAATTTGGTATGAAATAAACGTTTATTGGTTGGCAAGATTACTCAACAATAATAATGATTGCATGCTGCCATTGTGGATATGATTTAAAAACGTTTGGTACAAGGGGCATCTTGATTCATTAATCTCACATTATTCTAGTTTGACTTCTTATTTTATAAAAAAAAATTGAATACTTGCAAAGTCAATATTAATTGCTTGGAAAAAGATGATCTAGATCAACAAGGTAAGGGCTATTTACCATGTGATTGTAGTTATGATATTGATTGAAATTGCAACAGGAAAACTATAGATAAAAGTTCTTGTATATTTAAGATAATATGTGGCTCAAACTTGGGGATCAAATACATTCAAAATGTACTATATACATGCATTTTTTGGTTATTTATTTTATATATATTGGGGGAAATATCTCGAGTATTTTTTATTATTCCATAGGCTAAATCCTAGATTCTTCAGGGCATAAGGTAAAGTTAACAACTCATGAATAGATCATATATAACTCATCAAAAATTGACTCATAAATCAAACATATCACAAAGTGGGATTTGACATGGATAGGGAAGGTAACAAGTTTTACTTGCTACACCTAATTGACAATTAATTTACTTAATACACTAGCCATGTTATTTAGAATAACTAAGGTTAGTTTTTCAATGATACATGAACCATGTTATTTGAAACAACAAAGGTTAGTCATTCAGTTCGGGATTCCAAGGATCATGAGTAGCATCACAAGATACTCTTTGCATGCACTAATGAGTTACTTTAAGATTATTTAAACATATTATCTCAAAGATGTTTTTCTTTGAATAATGCTTTGGTATTGGAGCATAGCCTTTAATCCAGTAGATTTTACTATGGAATTGTATCCTACCACATATTTTCTGTTGTAAGAGAAACTACACTCTACAAATCACAACAATTTAAAATCCTACTTAGACGAGGAGTCGAGAAATACAATGGATAATTTTCCTTCCTATCTTTTCCTTATAATTTTTCTCTTAAGTCATAGTGCTCACACTGCAAACAAAATTACAAAGTTGTTGCATTGATTAATTTTTTTGTTCCAATTTCAATGGTGTGTGGTTATTCCTAAAGATCACTTTTTCCATGCATTTTGTCTTGGTTTCCAAGGGGGCGAGGTACGACAACCCCATAGATTATAGAGAGAAGGGGAAGGATCATATCTACTCCTACCACCCACCATCAAAATTTAGGTATAGAAACATGTTCTATACTTTTCTCTACTCATGGGATACCTTTGTTGCTATTGGTCAGATCTACATCCCCACATAACACCATTTTCCATCATGTTTGAGCCTAGAATCTAGTCATTTTTCCGCCTATATAAGATCTTATATTAGCAGTTGGAATATCTATTTAGAGTGAAGTTTCATTTGATATCTCTCTCCTATATTTATGCTTATGCATCTTAGATTTGTTTGTCATGCAATATATCTTGTCTTAAACATATATAGTGGGATATTATCGTTAGCCACCTAAAGAATAATATTTATTGTCTTTTTATGAATGATGCATCAAATTGTTGGAGTATATCTCGAGAGGAGGCTAATAAATAAATAAATTGATGGAACAAGAATAAATATTATAATCAATCTTGTTCAAATATTGGATATATTCAATATTTTTTTAACAGAAGATGATTCAATAATATTTTGTCTCTAGTGAAACCTTTGTTATAGTGTTAATAAAATGTGTCTCAAGAATTTGATTTAATACAAAATTCAAATAGCATCTTTAGTATAAAATGAGATGAGATACATTACATATGACGGATCAGATTTTCCTTTAGAATCAAAAGAGTAGTCCAACAAATCTTTAGAGTGAGGATTAGTAAACCATTGACCAAGATTTAGTTCCCATAAGTGATGCAGACCCCCTCCCCTCCTAGGGGTTATGTGACCTCTCGATAAAGGATCTTTGAAACACTTAAGATGAATCATCTTTTTGGGCCTCTAGCAGACCCTAGAACAACTTACACAAGCCCCTGATTGCTACCTCGTAGGTTTTAATTACCTGCACAATCGTTTTCTGGCGCATATGGTAACTTTAATTGGTAGGCGCTAGCTCCACTAGCTAGGATCTTCTTCTCTGTGGCCGCGGGTTATAACCTCGGGCTAACCCTGTTCTTAACTTTGGGCTTCGACAATATTGCAACCTCCACCCTTGTTTTCTTCCGAAATGTGTTTCCACCGAAACACATGGATCTCTACCGCGTGTCCTCCTGGATATGACGGTCCAGATCTACTTCAACCTTCACGAATTCTCGATGATTTCACTTTCCCCATGCAATTTCTCCCGAAAAATCTATCTATTGAACTCTCTAATCCATTTCCACGTATCCTCCTCACAACCAATGGCTAGGATCACTTCGCGACTATGGTGACCCCCACTCACAACATTTTCAAGTCTCTGAACCATGAGGTTCCAAAATAATCCATGACTAACCTCGGTGCAACTCTCCCAGATCTAACGATATGGAATGATCTTGCTTCCTCCTGAATGGATCTTGCTCGTTAAATTGGGGAACCTTCAATAACTCCTCCCTATTGAAGGATTATCACGGCTACCTCTTCTAAGCTTGTTCCTTATTGAAACCTCTAACTCCTCAGAGAATTTTTTTGACACTTAGTCGAAACTTACCCTGTGCATGCATTGCAACAAGTTTTCCTCCACAACTTAGCTTCTTTGTGGAAAACTGCACACACCTTGTGACGGTTCTTCAACACTCTTTTGTAAATACTCTTAAGTTACTCCTTCTGGACTTGTGAGTCAAAAGACTCTGTCAACGCACTCCTTGTGGACAATATGCACTCTCTACATACAAAGATCCAAGTTATCTCTGTTGGACTTATTCCTCCTTGACACTATGAAATTCTCAGAATGACTCCTTCGATACTTAGTCAATTATCAACCCTGCGCACTCCTTGCAACAAACTTCTTTCAACTTGACTCTTGATGGGAAATTGTGCACTCCTTGCAACAGTCCTTCTCTAGCTCAATTGCTCCTCCTGAACAATATGAATCTGAGTGCATTTCCGCCTACATACACTTTCAAGCTATCCCTCCTAAAATTTCTGAGTCAAAACAAAATCTGTCGACGCACACCTTGCGGACACTTATGCATTCCTTGCATACAAAAGTTTCACGTTACCTCTTCTTAGCTTCTGGGTCAAAATAAACTATGTCAACGCACACCTTGCAGACACTATGCGCTCCTTGCATAGGCTCGTAGAAGAGAAACAATTGAAACTTATCTAATATCTCACAAATTCATACATTCAACCATGTAAATGCATTCATAACATAGGAACAAGTAATAACAAATAATTTCAATTAACATAAAGCCTACCATTCACTCATTCAGATAGACATAGTACAACAACACCAAACATGTGGAACAATGCTTCTCTGTTATATTCCTTCGAGTTATGTGTACATGGACTCATACAATTCTCTCCAGTGTCTCTCATAAACTCTTAACAACAATAATATTCAACAACAATCAACTAAATTGCAACAACCTCTACTTCAACAACCTCATTTGGGCAATAATACATTTATTTATACAAAAGAGCTCATAGAGATTTTCCCTCCGACTACCTTAGTTTTATCCTATTGAAATAAAATATTTCAACTACTAAGGATTTATTACAATAAATTTTTGAGATAGACAGATGAGAGAAAATGCATCAAATCTTTACTACAAGCTACTACAATAAAGAAAAATACATTCCCCATCGATCTCATGCAATCGTTCAGCCTTTAAGCATTAAATATGTTCTTTAATTTCAATATTTTCAAGATATTTATGTGATATTCCTTCTTAAATTCAAAATCATCACTTCAAAATGTGCACTAGTGCGTTGAGCTGTCTTCCACTCACTCCTTGATGACGATGCTCCTACATCATACTCCTTTGGAGAAAAATTCATGGACTCATGTCCATGAGCTCCTACACTGACTTTCCATGCTTCTGAATATTTGCTTCATTTACCCAATTGGCATCTTCTATTAGGTGTCCTTTCCACTTTATCAAATACTCAAAATAGGTCTTTCTCTTGGTCTTCTTACCAATCCTCTGATCTATGATCTTCTCCATCTATGAATTTTCTGCTATATGCATTTGCTTCTCCCACTGGATCTCTTTCTAATCTTCTGACTCTCTGGTGTCATCTTCCCTATAAGGATACAGGTTTGAAATGTTTAATATGGGCGATATACCCACATCTTTTGGTAGCTCTATCTCATAAGCATTTTCATCAAATTTCCTTAGGATCTTGCATGGTCCTATCTTCTTCAGCTTCAGTTTGTTGTATGTTCCCCTTGGGAAACTTTCCTTCCTAATATGTGCTAGAACTTGATCTCCCACTTCAAATTGAAGTTTTCTCCTATGCTGATCAAATTTGTGTTTATATTATCTATTGTTGTTCTACAACTTCTCTTTGATCTGATTATGAAGCTTATGCACTTTGCACCAAATTATTCTTCTCTAGTGCTTCTGAATTCATTCTGCTCCAGATCTCTCAATTCTGATACTCCTCTTGGATTCATCCCATATATGAAATGGGATCTTTCCTATACTTCTTTTTGGTGAGTCATTATATGCAAAATCTACTTGTGAGTGAATTTGATCCCATTGGCTACGATGTTCAGTGACCAGAATCCTCAAAAAATTTCCTAAACTCTGTTTTACCACCTCATTCTGTCCATCTGTTTGAGGGTGATATGTTGAACTAAAATACAATTATGTCCCCATATTCTTCCACAATGTCCTCCAGAAATGACCAACAAATTTAGTGTCCCTATCTGAAACAATACTCTTGGGAAATCCATGAAGTCTCACAACTTCCTTGAAAAACAAATTTGCAATATGTGTTGCATCATTAGTTTTTTGGAATGGGATAAATTGCACCATCTTTGAGAATCTATCAACTACCAAAAATATGGAATCACTTCCTCTTTGTGTCCTTGGCAATCCCAACATGAAATCCATGCTTATTGCATCCCAAGGCCTATCTGGAATAGGCAATGGTTGATACAATCCAGTGTTCTTCTCTTTCCTTTTGCATACTGACAAATATTACATATGTTTAAAAATTTATTCACTTCTTCCCTCACACTTGGCCAATCGTATGAACTGCTCAACTGTGCAAATGTCTTGTCATGGCCAAAATGTCCGGCTAGACCTCCACTATGTTTTTCCTTCAACAGTTTCTCTCTCATTGAGCATTTTGGTATGCACAATTGGCAACATTTAAACAACAATCCATCCTGAATCAGATACTCTGTCCATTGAATTATGTCTCTGAGCACAATATTTTTACATGCTTCATATGCCTCTTTAAAGTCTAGATCATCACAATACATCCCCTTAAGGTGTTCAAACCCTAAGGTTTTCATTTGGAATTCCCGCAGAATCAAACATCTCATGCTCAATGCATCGACAACTTTGTAAACATTACCAGAAACATGTTTAATGACAAAAGTGAAATTTTGCATAAAATCTATCCACTTAGCATGTCTCTGATTTAACTTCTCTTGTCTAGTTATGAATTGTAATGCTTGATTATCGCTATACAAAACAAATTATTTTGGAACAAGGTAGCACCTCCATTTCTTCAAGGCTTGAATTATTGCATAAAATTATTTATCATATGTGGAGTACTTTCTCTTAGTGTCATTAAGATTCTCACTGAAATATGCAACATGCCTATTATCTTGGCTCGAGACTGCTCCAATTGCAACTCCACTCGCATCACATCATACTTGAAATGTCTTCCCAAAATCTGACAAGACCAGAATCGATTGTTTTGTTATCTTCTCCTTTAATATCCATAATATTTTCTCATATTATTATGTCCACTTAAAATACTTGTGTCTCTTCTTCACCATATCCATCATTGGTGTACGAATTCCACTGAAATTTCTAAGGAACTTCCGATAGAAACTTGTTAATCCATGGAAGCTTCTCACCTCGAATATGCTTCTTGGCGAAGACCATTCACTGATTTCTCTCACCTTCTCTGTATCCATCTTCAATTCATTTGAAGAGATTAAAAAACCCAAGTAAATGAGTTCTATCTTCATAAAAGAGGATTTCTTGAGATTTATCAACTTCTCCCGCTGCAATCTTCTCATCACTAATGTTAAATTCCTCAAATGATCTTATTTAGTTTTACTGAAGACTAATATATCATCTAGATATACAATCACAAATTTACCAATAAAATATTTCAATACCTCATTCATCAACCTCATAAAAGTACTCAAGGCATTTGTTAATCCAAATGGAATAATAATCCATTCATACAACCCTTTGTTTGTTTTGAAGGTTGTTTTCCACTCATCACCTTCTCTCATTCTTATCTGGTGATATCCACTCTTCAGATCTATCTTTGAAAAATAATTTACTCCACTCAAACAATCCATTAAGTCATCCATCCTTGGTAAAGGAAATATGTACCTGATGGTGATCTTATTTATGGCTCTTGAGTCTGTACACATTCTCCATCCTCCATCCTTATTCAGACTTAAAACAGTTGGTACTGTGCATGGACTCAAGATTTCTTTGACTAAACCCTTATCCATCAAATCCAGGACTTGTCTCTTTACCTCCTCATTCTCTTGAGGTGTCAATCTGTATGTTTCTTTGTTAGGCAGACTCTCTCCTAGTATTAGATCAATGTGATGGATGATACTCCTGATGGGTGGCAATGAGCTTGGAAACTCATCCACTACTATGTTAGCAAAAATATCTAACAACTCTTGAATTTCTTCAGACAAATTATCCATAGAAGTACTTGTAAGTACAACTCTAGGTTTCATTTCCATAGAAAAATACATCTCTTGTTCCTTCTTAAATTCACTCAAGAGTTCCTTCCCACTCATGAGAAGTATACTTGTATTGGCTTCTTCCTTTACTCTGTTTTCATATATTGGCAGTAACATGTGTGTCCTACCATTCTTCTCCAAGGTATAAGTATTTTTTCTCCCATCATGAATGACATTCCTATCATACTGCCATGGTCTCACCAACAAAACATGACATACGTCCATGGGAATTACATCACACAAAATATCATCTCTGTATCCTCCTATTTTAAATTCAACTAGGCATTGTTTAGTTACCATTACCTAGCGTCCTTTATGGAACCATGAGACTATATATGGACTCGAATGTGCATTTGTCTCTAGCTCCAACTTATCCACCATCTCTATGGATACTAAGTTATCAGTGATCCCACTGCCAATTATCACCTTGCATACTCTATCTTTAGTCTTGCAAGAAGTTATGAACAAATGATTCCTCTGCACTGTTTTTTCAACCTCTGGCTCTGGATTCAAAAGAACCTTCTTCATCATCAAAGATCTCCCATCTTCTACACCTTCTGCTTCAACATTCCTCTTCTATGCTTATGAAAGGTGAGCTTCACCTCCTCCTTCTTTATTTTTCTTATAGAATTCCCAAGAGATGTGTCTTGTATTTCCATAGGCATATCACTTCACTTCTCCTCCTCTACCTCTTCCTCTTCCTCGAGGAAAAGAGTTTATTCCACCATACTATCGCCCTCAGGAAATTCCTCCTCTTTCTGAGTGACTATGTGGTTTTTTAGTCTCAACCTTAGGCTTATGTTCCTTATCATGGACAATTTCCTTGCCTCTGTTTAGAATTCTTCCTCTTCTTCACTGGCTCTATTTTCTGGCCAACTTCTCCTCTGCCTTCAACACAATCTGATAATCATCTTTCACTGTCCTAACTATCATCATGCTGATTTCATCCTAGATTTCATATCTTAGGCCATTTATATACCTGTCAACCTTTTCATCATCATTTTCTCTCTGTCCAGCCCTGATGTTCAATTTGTATAAATCCTCTATGTACTCCTTCATTTTCATTCCCTTCTGTCTCAGGTTTTGCAACTTCCTGAACATATTTATCTGATAATCCTTGGGTATGAATTTAGCCTTCAACTTAGTTAGCATTCTATCCCAACTCTTGATCCTTTGTTTTCCTTTGCATCTTCTGTCAACCTGTAGTTCATCCTGTTATCACTGAGAATCACCCTCATATTGAAAGAGGATAATCCCAGTACCCATCAAAAGGTTTGTGAATGTAAATAAGTGATTAAAGGTCAAATGGAAAAAGCCCAGTGTAAGAACAACTTTACTTAGTTAAAATATTACAATCAAGGATCTATGCTCAACCATTCAAACCTCTCTAATCATTCAAAAGATCTATTTATAATAAAAATACAATAGGCAACAACTAGAGGTGCGAGCTGGCCTTCCTATCCTAGGATTCTCCAAAACAACTACAATTCTAACATCTGTACTAACAGATCTAACAAACTGCTACAATTTAGGAGCCATGTTGGCAACCACTCTAACAAGAATTGAATGACATGTCTTGCATCTTAGGCACATCCTTCTCTAGTGCCACGTGTTCTCCTGTGAAATATCTATGCAGTTTACATAGCACCATTCCTGTGTAACAGCTCTACAGATTCCATAGTGCCTCCTGTCTGAAGGATCAAATCATGTCACTGAGAGAGGAGGCATGAATCAATGACACAAGAATTATATCAATTTTTTATTTATTAATGCAAACATAATTTAAACACAATTTTTTATCGTGGAATCCAATTGGGAAAACCACAAACTCTTTTCTATTAACTGCAAAATTTGTTTTCCATGTTACATAGAAGGAACATGTACTTCCTTTTTTATCATCACCGATTGATTAGGATGCACCCACAGGTCCCTAGTTCACCAAAACCAACTGGTAGGAGGCTACGAACCCATGTTTATTCATCTACAACTGACAAGGAAGCACCAACTCCCTCTGTAGGCACCAACCTACCCTTGCACCACCCAACCACCCTTATTTTCTGAATCCGAACAACTTTTGTATCAAGTCTTTACTGCATCTCTCGCTACTTCTTTGATTAATATATTCTATGATTCAGACTGTAGAGACACACATCTTCTCAACACTCTTCCTTAATTTATTATATATTCTTTAAATGGTGTGAGAGTGACACACTGTGTCCCTTGGTTTTGAGCCATCATTCCTCTTTGTTTTAATTTAACCATAATCATTGATTATTATTTTTATTGTGAATACTTTTCGTAAATTGATCACATATGGATCAATTTTATCCTTTAAACTCGATCTCAAACCTCTGTTATTTTCACAGGAACCAAATTCTACGAAGGTGCTTCCTTCAAACCATTACATGTGATTGAGCGTTAAAAAACCACGAGCTTACCAATTACAACAATGTATTACATTTTACCTTTAAATCTCTTTACCATATGACCAACGACGGTGACCTCACATGATTCGAGACGAGCGCTTAAGCACTTATCAATCCAACGGTCACAATTCAATATACCGATGAGATGGATAGATGACGGAACTTCGCCCTTCGGTACTTTAGGATTTCAACTTTTCAAACTTACATTATCGTTCCACTGTACTATGATCAACAGTTGAGAATACACCCAAAGTGATATTTTAGATCAGATGACTCGTGTCCTTGTTGACGTGGTTTTCCACATTTCCTTTGCTGACATGGTCCCCTGACATGGTCTGCCACACGTCGTTTTCTGACATGGTCCACCATATGTCCTTGTCGACATGGTCTGCCACATGTCCTTGCGGATGAGGTCTGTCCACGTAATCTTCCATATGTCTTTGCTGATGTGGTCTGCCATCGTGGTCTATGACATGTCCTCTTGAATCAAAATACTGAGGCTTAATTCATATGATCCGATGGTCGAGAATTTATTTCGGCTCTCCAGGTCTCTGGGCTTTGGGAATTTCAAATCTCATACTTTTTAGAGTGTAACCTCCTCGCATCTTTAGACCCAAAGTGAAAGATGTTCATTCGATCGGGATCTTGGATCAATGACTTGATCTGTCTATGGTGATTCTCTTCTATATTATCCTATCCTTTCACTTAGAATGATCCAATGACTAACGAAAATTTGCATAAATGATATCTCAGATCTTACCTCGCTTATCCTCTCCTTCCACTCGAAAATGATCCGACAATTGATGGGAATTTGGGTTTGGTCCAATGGCTGATGGGTATTCAGATAATTAAATTCTCAACTCTTTAGCCCCACTTATCCTATTCTTCCACTATAAGATGATTCGATGAATGATGAGAATTTGGGTTTTATCTGACGACTGACAAGTATTTGGATAATCAAATTCTCAACTTTTGCTCCGCTTATCCTATCCTTCGACTTTAAAGTGATCCAATAGTTATGAAAACACTCAAAGCATATCAAAAGTAAACAATGATTGTAGAACCACATTTTGCGAGTAATTTAACTCATCACACAAACTCTGTAATTTGAAGTTGTGCATTGTTGGCGAGTCAACCATAGTCGTCGATCTTTGAAGCTATAAGATCTGACGGTCTTGACTAATTACGGGATTGAAAATAGCACGATGTTT
Organism: Picea glauca; assembly: GCA_000966675.3. NCBI lineage: Eukaryota > Viridiplantae > Streptophyta > Pinopsida > Pinales > Pinaceae > Picea > Picea glauca. The sequence goes on along the minus strand of JZKD02S1139722.1, from coordinate 63,344 downwards.
AATTCTCATTTCAATATCTGTAATCTATCCCTGTCGTAGATTTGGCGATTGCGCATCTGATGGTCACGAATCAATCTGACTTAAACTAATCATTTGTTGTATCAATCACAGTTGTCGATATTCGAGTCTATGAGATCTGACAATCTAGACCAATTGCGAGATTGGAACTAGCGAGTCGTTTAATTCTCCTTCTGATCTCTGCAATCTATCCCTGTCGTTGATCTAGCGACTTCACATCCAATAGTCACAACTCAATACAACTTAATCTGATCTCTTGTTGGATCATCCACAATCATCGATATCCGATTCTATGAGATCTGACAATCTAGAACAATTGCGGGGTTAGAACTAGCAAGTTGTTTAATTCTTCTTTCGCTCTCCGTAATTCATCCATGCTATTGATCTAGCTTGTAGATCTGATGGGCATGATCCTCCAATGGTCCTCAAGCCCACGATAACTCATATGACTGATGTCCATTATATGAGATGATCAACACCGTCAATTATTTGATCAGATGACTACTGAGGCTTCTCACCTTTTCCTGTGCATTGGTCGACTTCTCAATATTTCCATTGATCCCGACGATACTTCTTGAATGCGCTCTTCCTTCCAAGATTTGATCTTTATTCGATTCTATACTGTGTTTTCCCTTCTAATATTTTATCTTCATACTGTTTGAAATCTTCTTCTAACTAATATACTGTTGGACATCAATGACAATATCATCTGTGGTAATTCATCATTAATAACATATTTTCACATCGACTATTCACATCAATGACAATATGTCCAACAATCTCCCCCTTTGTCATTGAGGGCAACACACTAACTTCATATACAAAACTCCCCCTGTGATGATGCTTTCCTCTTATGAAGTTTTCTCTCCCCCTTTGACATCAATGGCAAAGGGTTTCTCCCCTTATAATCAACATCTGTTTGTCTGCATGTTGTTGACCAGAATATGAACTTGGGTAACTCGCCCTGGAATCATGTTCTGCCTATCGTAACTGAATGAATCCTTTTGACATTGATTGTTGTCTCCCCCTGATCAGGTTCCAACTGATGCATTATTTTCTTGAGAGATTTAGGTAGGAAGAAGGATTACTCCCAAATTTTTTTCTGAGATATTCAAATACATCTCTGCTTAAGGGTTTTGTGAAAATATCTACCACCCATTCTTGTGTTGGAACATATTGCAATTTAATGTTCTTATGTTCATCTTGATCTCTTATATAGTGGTATTTTATTGGAATGTGTTTTGATTTTGAGTGTTGGACAGGGTTCTCAGAGAAACTTATAATGCTTGTATTATAACAGTGGATAATAGTAGGTTCTTCAAATACTATTTTGATGTCTTGTAGGGTATGTTTCATTCATTCCAATTGTGTGAAACATTATGTTGCTGCAATATACTCATCTTTAGTGCTAGACAGAGAAATTGAGCACTATTTCTTACTTATCCATTCTACCAGTGATTCTCCCAAAAATAATGCTCCTCTACTTGTGCTTTTTCTGTCATCTAAACTTCCTACCCAATTAACATCTGAATAGGATTTTAAAGTGAATGAATCCTTGCTAGGGTACCACAAACCAAGATCTATGGTTCCTTTCAAATACCTAAAGATTATTTTTATAGCTTGAACATGGATCTCCTTTGGTGCTTCTTGGAATCTAGCCACCATCCCAACAACTTGCTTGACATCAGGTCTAGAAGCTATTACATAGAGTAAAATCCCAATAATTGATCTATAGTGTTTTGGATCTATAGCTTTGGACTCATCATCCTTTCTTAGTTTGCATCCAACTATCATAGGTGTACTAACAGGCTTGCAATCCTCTAACTGGAATCTCTTAATCATATCTTTAACATACTTAGACTGATGGATAAAGACTTGTCTTTTGGATTGTATTATTTGTAATCCAAAAAAGAAATCCAGTTCACCAAGAAAAGACATTTCAAATTCTTGCTACATTATCCAGCAAAATCCTTACTCATTTTTTCATCATCACTACCAAATATAATATCATCAACATATACTTCCACAATAATCATGTTATTACCATCAATTTTGCAATAAAGATTGTTGTCTGTTGATCCCCTTTTGAGGCCTTGTTTTTGTAAATAAGAATCTAGCCTTGCATACCATGCTCTGGGTGCTTGTTTTAGTCCATAGAGTGCTTTCTTTAATTTACAAACATAGTCTCCTTTTTTAGTTAATTTGAATCCTTCTGGTTGCTCAATATAGACTTCCTCTTCTAAGTTTCCATTGGCAAATGTTGTCTTGACAACCATTTGGTACACTTTAAATTTTCTGTAGCTGGAGAAAGCTAGGAACATCCTAATTGCCTCCAATCTAGCCATAGGTGAAAAGGTTTCTTCATAGTCTACTCCTTCAACCTGAGCATACCTTTTACATACCAATCTGGATTTGTTCCTGATTACTTGCCCATTCGCATTCAGTTTGTTTTTATACACCCATTTAGTTCCAATGACATTTTTGTTTTTTGGTCTTGGAACTAGTTCCCAAGTTTGGTTTTTTTCAATTTGGTCCAATTCTTCATTCATAGCTTTGATCCAATTCTCATATTTACATGCCTATTTGATTGAGCTAGGCTCAACATGTGACAACAATGCTATTTCTATTTTATACAGTAGTTGTCTTCTTGTGTGCACTCCATCATTCATATCTCCAATAATCAATTCTTCACGATGATTATTTTGAGTAATTACTGAGGGTGTATTTGTGTCTCTTCTTGGGAATTCCTCTCTTATCTCTCCATATTGACTATCTTATTCATCTTCACTAGTATCCATATCATCCTCTTCCCTTTATTTTTCATTCTCTTCTACTTCTTCTACTTATGTGTCGATTGTCTCATCATCATGTTCATCTTCACTTTCAAGTATGGTCTCTTGATTTTTGATCCTTATTGTTTTTAGGTCATCCACCTTGACATATACACTCTCAAAAATATTATGTGATCTAATATTGTAGCATCTGTATGCTTTCTTGTTAGAATCATATCCAATAAAAATACCTTCATCAGATCTGGCATCAAATTTTCCAAGATTCTCATCAAGTCTTTTGATGTAGCATTTACTTCCAAATACTTTGAAGTATTTTACCGATGGAGCTCTTCCAAACCATATTTCATAAGGAGTCTTATCACTATTAACCCTGAGATGACCTCTTTCCAATATGTATACTGTTGTGCTTACATCTTCCCTCCAATATCCATATGACAATTTTTCTTCATTGAGCATAGTCCTTGCAACCTCATGAACTGTTCTATTCTTTCTCTCAACAATCTCGTTTTGCTGAGGTGCTCTAGCAGCAGAGAATTGTCTTTTTATTCCATGGGTTTCAAAGAAGAGATCAAAATAGTTTGAGGTGAACTCACCACCATTGTCTGATCTAAGTCATTTGATTTTTGTCTCCTTTTCATTTTCAACAAGGGTTTTAAAGGTTTTGAATTTTTTAAGTGCTTTTGATTTTTCTTTGAGAAAACATATCCAACCCATTCTAGTAAAATCATCAATGAACAACATAAAGTAGGACTCTCCTTGCAAACTCTTGGTCCTTGTAGGTCCACAAAAGTTAGTGTGAACAAGCTCTAAAGGTTTTGATGTTGAGTATTCTTTTTCCTTGAAGCTTATTCTAGTTTGCTTCCCTAGTTGACAGCATCTACACATGGCATTTGAGGGTTTTATGATCTTTGGAAAGTTTCTTACTGCACCAAGATTGCTAACTTTCACTATATTGTCAAAGTTAATATGCCCCAACCTTCTATGCCATAGGCAACTTTCATCTACTAAATTTGTATGACACTCATTCAATTTTGAATCTAGTATATATACATTTTCAGGAGTTCTATGAGCAGTACCAACTAATTTTCCTATGTCTTCTCTCCTAATATCACATTTTTGGGAATCAAATATGCATAAATGCCCCTGATCACAGGTTTGGCTAACACTTAATAAACTAGGCTTCAGTTTTCCAACAAGTAGCACATTTATGGCTTTGTCTTTTCCCAAACTCACAATGCCTTTGCCAAGTATGTTACCTAAAGCATTATCACCAAATGTAACTTTATCCTTTTGTTTCTTTAAGTCTAAAAACTTGTCCTTATTACCTGTCATATGTTTTGAGCACCCACTGTCAACATACCAGAGATCATTTTTATCTTGAGCTTTTAGGGCAATAAGACATTCCTTTTTTGATGTTTTTTCTCTCCATGTTTCTTTTTCTCTCTAATGAACTTTGGTTGTTCTGAGACTTCCATTAATATGCAATTAGTGGACTTATGTCCATAGTTATGACATATGAAGCATTCTAGGTCCCCTTCTTGTAGAGGTGCAAAGGAGTATGCTTTTAACTCGATTTACTGCTTGGTTATCCTTAAGGATATAGTTCTTAACCTTCAAATTTTTCCTTCTATATGCTCTACAATTTATAGATTTGTGTATGAAATTAGAGCATGCAAGGAAATAACCAAAGAAAATGTGAGGATACCTGTTTTGATAAAAATTCTTTGGTATTGTCTTTTCTTCCTTCCTGATGAGTGGAAGTAATCCTCTGAAGTTATGATCATTACTTATCTTTTCTTCATTTTTCTTCTTGAATGTACTAAGGAGAGCATATTCATAAGATTTTGAGTTAACTTGGATTTCTTTTTGAGAATAACCTATTTCGTTTTTATTACTTGAATCCCTTTGCGTGGTAATAATATTATCTAATATTTTAGAGCTATTTTCATATTTTGTTTGAATGATTTTTGCATACAGTTCCTTTTTTAGGTGAACTATTTATGCCTCCATTCTTTCACAAGTTATTTGTTTTTCTTTAAGATACTTTTCCAGACTTTCTTCTAGGATTTGTTTTTTCAGGTTTCTCATGAGTTTTTTCATCTCCTTTTCTTCTTGTTCATGTTTTTCCTTTTGTTCAACTACAAAACTTTTCAGTTGTCTATATCTTGTTTTGTATTTTCTTAATTCATCCAAGGAACTGAGAAGTTCTTTGTTAAGCCCTAATATTGGCTCATTACACCTTAATTGGGGCATATTATATTAGTAATGTTATTTTATTTATGTCAGCTTTAGGCCATTAGTTGTAATTATACCTCCTAGTCTCCT
>JZKD02S1139722.1:43111-53694 GCA_000966675.3 Picea glauca | reverse complement strand
ATGGCCCTTATAAGGTGTTGCAAAAGATTGGTACTATGGCATACAAATTGGAGCTGCCTGCATCTTCACGAGTACACCCAGTTTTCCATGTTTCATGCTTAAAGAAGGTTATCGGCGAAAAGATCCCAGTTCAAACTATATTTCCAGAACTTGATGAGGAAGGAAAAATCATATTGGAGCCTAAAGCCATCACTGACACAAGAATTCGCCAGCTGAGGAACAGATCCATTTTAGAGTATCTCATTAAATGGAGGAAACTACCAGCTAAAGATTCCACTTGGGAAGATGAGTCTTTTATACAGAAGCATCCATAGTTACTCAAGCGTTGCGGACAACACTTGTCTCAAGGGGAGGAGCATGTTAAGCCCTAATATTGGCTCATTAACCCTTGATTGGGGCATATTATATTAGTAATGTTATTTTATTTATGTCGGCTTTAGGCCATTAGTTGTAATTATACCTCCTAGTCTCTTATATATACCAAGGAGACATTTTCATTTTGAATCATCTTGTACTTGAAAATTTAAGTGGGGTAAAAGGAAGTTTCCCCCTCGAAGAGGCTTATTATCTGAATTTATCTCTTTGTCAAGGCATTGAGTACTTTTCCTGAGGTTTTTCTATGCTATATTGATGTTTGGTTCTTAACATTCTTCATCCATATTAACTTTTGCTTCATCTTCTAACTCTTTCTCATGTTTAATTTTTTCTATCTCATTAGATTCTTCAATACCTAAGAAAAGGACTTCATCATCATCAAATTCATTGTTTTCACTAGACTCTGATGAACTGTTGTTTTCTTCTTTTGAGTAAACATTATTTTTCCCTTTGTAAAACTTTTTCTTGTAGTGGGTTTTTCCTTCTTCTTGTATTGTTCGGTTTTGTTTTCTTCATCTTCAGGGTCCTCCTTGGGATAGGGACACTTGGATGAAAAATGACCAAATTTTCCACAGTTAAAACATTTGAAAGGAAGCTTGCCTTTGTACTTCCCTGATCTTTTTTGAAGTTTTCTAATGAAATTGACTTCTTCTACATCAGATTCTTCATGTTGGTTGGATTGACGTTTTTTCTTCTGATTTATCTTTGTCTTAGATGCTTTGAAAAATGTTTCATCTTTTGTTGATTTATCATTCCCTGTTCTCATTTCATATGTTGTAAAAATTCCATGGAGTTGATCAACTGTGAGTGTGTCTAGATCAGATCTATCTTCAATTGAAGAAATCTTTGCATCATATCTCATAGGTAACGACCTTAGTATTTTTTTCATAATGAGTTTATTTGTAATCTCTTCTCCTGCCGCTCTAATTGAGTTAACCACTTCATCTACCTTATGAAAGTACTCAACAATATTTTCTTCTTCTTTCATTTTCATATTTTCAAACTGGGCTCTATAGGTCTGTAGTTTGGCTTCCTTGACTTTTCCATCTCCTTCATATACAACCTCCAACTTGTCCCAAATTTATTTGGCTTATTTGCAATGCATTTAACCTTCACACATATAGAATTAGTCAACCCTCCTAGAATTCCATTAACTTCTCTTGAGTTGTCATTACAAATTTTCTTTCGTGTAACATCTTTGGGTGGAGTAGTTGGTGCAGTGTAAACATCTACAATAGATTGCCAGATATCAAAACCAAAATCCAGCAGGAAGTTTTTCATTATTATTCTCCACAAAGCATAGCCTCTTCCATTGAAAAATGGTGTTTTTTTGTTAGACATTCCCTCTTGTTGATCCATCTTCATGATCTACCTTCAAGTTTGTTAGACTGTGTTGAAGGAACCCACTCTGATACCAATTGAAGGATCAGATCTTGTCACTGAGAGGGGGGGGGAGGGGGTGAATCAGTGACACAAAAATTATATCATTTATTTATTTATTAATGCAAACAATATTTTAACACATTATTTTATCATGGAACCCAATTGGGAAAACCACAAACTCTTTTCTATTAACTGCAAAATTTGTTTTACATGTTACATAGAAGGAAGATGTACTTCCTTTTTTTATCAACACCAACTAATCATGATGCACCCACACCCTAGTTCATCAACACCAACTAGTAGGAGGCTACAACCCCCTGTTTAGTCAACTACAACTGATAAGGAAGCACCAACTCCCTCTACAAGCACCAACCTGCCCTTGCACCAAGGAGTGGGTCGTCTACCACCTTAGGTCAGAGACCCAAAGAAATGACTGACTAACTCACTATGGAAAACAATGGAGCACATATCACACCACTAAGAAGAAAAGCCTACAAAGATACAAATCAAACAAACTACCCTTCTAAATTATCTCGACTGAGGGAGATGCAGTCCTGATCGTCCAAAGCATTCAAAAAGGAAAACAACTGGCTAGGAGAAATAGTTACCCAGACCTCTGATCAATGGTCCCTTCATGCGTCTCCCAAATATTATAGAGTTTTCCTCGGGTACTGTGATACACCCCTTGCAGTCAAATGTGTGTCAACTTATATAATGGAAACTAGGTCACCAAATTGTAATCAACAACCATGGGGGTATAGTCAATAGTCAGACGAGTGCATGGGTAGGCTAACTAAGCCTGAAGATTCTCTTGAGGCCTAAAATGCAATAGGGCCAAAATCACTCTTAGAGTACCTTGGATGGATCCAAGTGTCTCAGAGGTCTAACACAAGTTGGGCCAGTAATGCTACATGATTCACCCCCAATACACACTCTCCCAAATGATTTTTTGGGATCATGAGTGTATATCTCTGTCACAGTCCTCCACGTGGCCTAGTTTTTTACTCATGTGTTAGAGGAGCTTCCCGGATTGAGTAATTAAAAAGTGGATTTCACACCCTAGCAGAGACAGCTAAGTTAAGTTTTGTATGGCCTTGGAGATTTTACCTCTCCACACCTAATCCACGGCCCTAGCCTAAGATATTGGTGAACCCTAGAAAAAGTGTTACTAATATATTTTAAATTAGTGTGTTCGTTTTAGGGGTTTTTCTTACTCAAGGAGAGAAAGTGAAATTGATGTTGTTTGAGACTCTTGCAGAAATGAAACTTATAAGAACACTGGAAAATAAATATTTACACTAATCTTTCAAATGAAAAAGAGTTCCAAGAAAGAAAATGCATGAACAATCCTTCAAACATAAAGATACAATATTTTCTCCTTTCCATGCAAAATGCACAATGCAACTTTTGAGTGAAACAAAAGAGCAAATGAAAGGATTTTCTTTCTTATTTTTCTATTGAAATGCTTTCAAGATGAGAAGAAAACACAACCCTGTGCTAATTCATTTTTCTTTTTCAAATAACAATGCAAAGAAATAAAGAGACCTAACTAGCATAAAAACTAGGTTTTCTTTTTATATTTTATTTCAATAAAAGAAAAATTAACAAAACATGTTAAAAGGGACTGCATAAAAACTAGGTTTTCTTTTTATATTTTCTTTTTAAATGCAACTCATTTTTATTAAAATTCAAGCTAAAAACAAGTTAAAAATGCTTGGAAAGAAAGAACACAAATAAATGATCTTTTTTGTTTTTCAAAGCATAAAACAGGATAAAGAGAAAAAAATATATATATAAAAAATCCAAGACTAACATAGACCCTAGGATGCTGCGTAAACATAGGGATTCAATGGAATCCAAAGGAGGATATAAATCTTATAGGCTCACTCTAAACCTTTAAAGAAGAAAAAAGACAAGTAAAGAAACAACAAAAGTTCTTTACAAAAATCAAGTTAAACTAAATCTATAACCCAACCAAAGACCACTAACAGAGACCTTGTAGGGTTGAAGAAGGCCTGAGAAGAAACAAAGCTTATGTTTGGAGAGAGGAAATTTCTTTCTTAAAAAATATTCTAAAAAACAGAGACGTGGGCTATGCACAAGCATCATGTGTATGTACACAGCTTGTTTGATGTGTACACTACATATGTACGTGGGATGAATAGTAGCTAGGGAGCATACACCTATGAAATTTTTCAAAAATAAAAAGGGGATGGATGACTGACTGGGAAGGGAAGGTTGGTAGGCACTTGGAAGGTGGACAGAGACCCTAAATTGACTTAGTAAACCTGAAAAACTCAAAAATAAACTGAAAAAACCAATTTAAACCAAAAACTCCCACTAAGACCCTAGAGACACTCCCTAATGGAGTCACCAATTCTGCTAGAGGGAAAAATCCCCCTATTACTATATTGGGTCAGAATATATGTAGAGAACTGACTTCCCTTAAAAGACAATTATATTTCTAAAATACCCCAAACTATCTAAACAGAAACACAAAAGAGAAGAAGGAAGATTAGTAAGTGTATCTTTGATCCTAACATTCGATGTAGACTTTCTTCACCTTTGTAGCTTCCTAGGTTGCGGGTCTCCTCCCAAAGATGACCTACAAGAACACTTAGGCAAACAATGCTACAAATATACAAGCTCTACTTATCAATGTTATCATTCAGATGTAAACATAGATGCATTAATCAATAAATATATAAATACACAATGTATTGGGACAAGAAAAGAACTCTTTTATTCAAAATGAAGATTAAAAGATTACAACCTTCTCATCGATAGACATTTTGAAAACCAGGTCTGGGCTCCTCTTACTGCTGCTCCAAGTTCATCATTCCTAGGATGCCTCTCACAATCAACTGATATCCTGGGAAAAAGGGAAGGGATTGTATAGGGAGAAAGGGCTAAAGGGGAATGTTGAGGCCTAATCTCATAAAGGGCTACAAAACTTGGGCTAGAAAGGGAAGGGATTTTGGCATAGTTTATTTTTTCTCTTGCTTGATATTGGAATGAGACCCCAAGACCTATTTTTATATGAAAAAAAGATGGTTATTCAGTTTGGGGATGGGATAAAATGGGTAAAATGGTTAGGAAACCTCCAATATCTCGTTAACTCCGTCGAATTCGTTGCAACTTTTGGAGGTAAACACGGGTTGTCTAGTATGCAGCTCACATATATACGTAGGTTGTCTAGTATGAAACTAGTGTGTGTATGTGGGAAGTATTGCATCATGGTGCATACATGCTCCAAAAATGGTTTTTTAAGAGAGATTCTCAGTAGTAATTTGGCAAATTGTGTAAGTAGAAAGGCCAATGCCATGTATTCATAGGTAGGGAATTTTTGGGCTATAACAATGAGTACCTATCATACCTGAAAATTGTTGGGACTCATTCATCATGACTACTCCCGAGTTGTGATTTAGGGGGGTGTTGGAGTACATGCACAACATTCCACTTTTCAATGGACATCCATTTTTAGCCATTCCTAAAATTTATGGGGTTGTCTATTTGTAGTCGTCCTATTTATAGTAGGTCTAAATATATGGAATTTACTAGGAAACTAATGTGAATTGGATGTGTATAACTTATCCCCTTAGGAAGTTCACATTTCCTTATTATTAATGGAGTAAAATTTATCATTTATCACTTAGTGACTCATGGTGTTGACACATCGTATTGATTAGTTCAGAATTGACTAAATCTAATTAGTGCATGCACAAAGAACCCCAAACTTATGTGCATTGTTACCTGGAGAGTCTATATATAATACTCGTGTCAAGAATTAATATAGAAGTGAAATTTGAATTGGTTCTTCAACAATATTGTCTTTTCGAGTGTCATTTCATTTTCTCTCCTCCATTTTTCTTGCAATTTTACTAGTGTAGTTTTTTCTCACAAGTAGATATTGGAATGTGCTTAAAATCCCACAAACTTCATTAAGGTAATTATTTTGTTATATTTCTATATTGGTATACATTATTTTAGTATTTTTTATTTTCTTTTTTGTTACAATATGTTCTACCTCTAATGTTTATAATGATCCCTCTTTTTCTATAGTATCATCGTTCTACCTCTATCTCTTCTAGACAGCTTTGACAACAACATAAAACAAGTTATATGTGATATTGGCAAATACATGAGGTAAGTAAAAATTTCTATGCAAAATATGTTAGTTGCAAAACTTGTTGACATGTGTTTTGCTTGCAATCTATAAACTTTTTTGTTGAAACTTATGCTTTGCTTGCATCACGTGTAGGTGGTTTTCATCTAAATAAATCCATAAAGAAGACATAAAGTATTGGAGGATAAAAATTCCTCGGGCTAATATGTGAAATGAAAAAGTACCTACCTCGAGCATTTTTCAATGTGCAAGAACACTACCTCATACACCAAGTTGAGAAGATTGAAATGTGTGGACATGTTCACAAAAGGTCAATGTGGATGGTGGAGAGACATTTGAAATCATTGAAGGATTTATTTAGACAAAGGGCACATTATGAGGGTTATATGGTAGAGGGATATATGGTATATCAATCCTTAGTTTATATTAGTCAGTATATTCCTAAATTAGTAGTAGATATGAATGTGCCTTGCATTTGGGATGTTGGAGCAAGAAATTTTGGGTAAGTTTTGGGAATCACAAAAGAGAAAACCACGTGATAAGTTATCAAAGGAGAAGTGTGTGCAAAAGACAATTAACACATATTCATGAGCTAGTGCATGGAAGGAGGAAGTTAGTTAGTAGTAGTTAGAATATTTGGTCCATTTGTTAGTGGGCTAAGCCCTAATATCAATGTATAAATATGTATGGGTTTTGGGTAGAAAGTGGGATTAGAGCATGGAAGTATAGAAGCATTGTAGTGAGTTTAGAGTTTTGAGTGATTCAATTAGTGAGCGATGATATATGAGGAGATCATTTATCTTTGAGAGATTTTATCAAGTAATGAGCTATTTTTGGAGTCAAATATGAAGAGTGAAGTGACAAATGAGAAAATGATCTAAGTGTGCACTGTATGGGCGAACGGCTAGGGAATTTTAGGTATAACTAACGTATATTTTATGAGCACAGTGCACACCTATTGTAAGGATTGAACATGAATGAATAATACAATAATCCAGTCATTGTAAATGTAGCCCAGTTTGGGGTGAACCACATTAAATCTTTGTGTCATGATGTATGTTGTGATGTGTTTGTTTTATGTTTTTCTTATGGTGCACTTGTAATGCTTGAATGGTTAATATGTATTTGATGGTTCTCTGCATGTGTTGAATGGTTAAGTAAAATGAATCTTTCATATGTTATGATGTTGTTATGATTTCACACATAGGGTGTGTTGCATGTTGAATGAATGTTAGGTAAGAATGAATGTTAGAACAGTCCATGTTTCCTTCATGAATGTGGAATCATGGTTCCTACAGTCCCCATAGGTACCTCAGGTGAGACTTCACCTGCCTCCGGGTGATGTTTAAAGGGTTAGTATCTTGGGATGTGTTGGTGAATCAATGTTGAACCTCGGGTCTTCCTACTACGTGCCAACAAACAGTTCTATTGTCGGGACCAGGATCTGGGATTGAAGGGGATATGGAGACCTACTAAAGAGGATATTAGACAATGGTTAGACATGAAGGCGATTGAATTTTCTATAGATCTGAATAAGAATCCATGGATCAACGCAGAGAAATGGCTACAAAGGTATGTGTTTAAATATTTGCATGAAATTTTCTTCACTGACTTTTTGAATATTTTAGCATAGTGAATCCAAAGATTAATTGAACAGATTGGAATATTCCATACTATTGTTCCAAGAAATTAGACTCTTGAGTTAATTAGGAAATTCAATTCTATAAGCAATCAGGTATCACGCACAGTAGATTTCTAGCTAGAAAGTGTGTTGGGAGGTTACATTATGAATTTCCCATAGATTTTAATCAGTTGTATGGCACTGTTGAAAGGGAATTATTTAAGGGATCACACGAAATATATATGAAGTCGTTATATACTTGGATTAATATTTTATTGTGCGATAAGGGAGTTATGAAAATCGAATCTGATTGTTAAGTGCCTTCATGGACAAAAGGGGACTAGGCATTGATCAAAGGATGGTCTTAGCATAAAGAGAGATGAAAAGAAGGAATGACGAATGGATAGGTTGAGGATGATGAGAGAAGAAGAGTGTGCGATGAATGAATATATTGGAGTATTGTGTAGTGGTAAGAGATGCAGACCGAATAAGAAGAGGATTGTGGCTGAGAGAGAGGATAAGCACAGTGAGAAGAAGGAAAGAGACACCGATGTAATACTCCATATCATGGGAATTTTGTGCATAGAAGAAAATATTCAATAGCTCAACCTGGTAGAAGAATATCCTGCTCATATCAGACTTTATGTTGAACCCACGACCTCGTGTGCATCGCAAAGAACTAAGGTAATATCCAAATATTTTTCAATTATATTTAGTGAATGAAGTAAAGATAGTAGAAAAAGTAGTCAAAGTAGTGGGAGTAGTACGTCGAGTTAGAATCAGTTAGTGTTATTAGGAAAGAATATTGCATAGAGCATGATGGCAGGAGTAGATCCTACTTTAAGAATGCATGTCTTCCATGGAGAGAGGAAAAAGGATCCAGAACATCATTTGTTCATTTGTGAGACAATATGGACTGTGAAGAACATCCAAGATGATGATGCAAATATTGTGCAGTTGGAAACAACATTCATAGATCATGCATTATTATTGTACATGAAATATCATACTATGACACCTGTGGGATAAAATAGAACATTAGCAGAGGTAAGACAAGCTCTATTGAAAGAGTTTCAGAAACCTAAATTTGAGTCACAATGAATTACAGAGTTGAAGGATATCAAGAAGATAGTAAATAAATTGGTGAGAGACTACAATGAGAGATTTAAGATACTGAAGGATCAGTTGACGTTCCAAATTCCATATGAACAACACAGAGATTCGTTTATCATAGGATTGTTTCCACATATGTGCTTACCTTTGATGAAACAAAAGATCATGTCACAGTCAGAAGCCTTAGAAAAAACATCCCCAGTAGGAGAAAATGGCATGGGATGGCTCAAGTGCAGACATAGTTAGAAGCACTGACTATTCAGTTATAGGACATTGAAAAAGTAAAAGAAAACTGCGAGGAGGTCTAGTGCACCACATTTAGAATAGAAGGTCACCATAAGAATGAATGTACAGTCTTTCAACATTATTTGAATACAGGAGATTTGAATCCATTGGGGTTATGGTGTGAGATTTGTAAGACGGTGGGTCACCACCCTCTTAATTTTCCATTAATGTAGAAGCACCAGAGAACTGCAAGAAAATTATTTTGTAACTTTTTCAAGTATGTCGAACATGAAGAGAAGGATTGTCACACATTTGATTTGATGAGAGAGTGCACTGTAGATGCATATAGAGTCCAAGGAGAAGAATCTGAAGAAGGAGTGTCGTAGTAAAATACTCAAAGAGGTTATAATCAAGAAGGAAGAGGAGGGTTCAAAGGTCATGGAAGATGAGTATTTGGAAAATTTAGAGGCCCTATTATATGTTGTAATTGTAATTATCTTGGACACTTAACGTGAGACTTCCCGTGTTGTAACATAGGTTAAAATTATAAGTAAAAATTCAAAATTTTTATTAGAATACGTTTTCTTTCCTATTTACTTTGTTTATCTAAATGTTAATTTGATTTTTTCCTATTATATCAATTTCCCTTTTCTTATTTTTTGTTAATTTTTATATTGATTAATTTTAATTTTAAACTTAGATTTTAATTTCTTTGATTTAGTTTTAATCGTTTAATATTTTATAATAATTATGTGTTTGTATCGTTCTTGTATATACAAAACTAGATTTATTTTGTTTAATATAATATTTTGAACTACTAAATAATGTTTGTGTGTAGGTGGAGCTAGGTGGATCAATCGATGAACCACATTCTTTCGTTGGCCCAGATCAACAACCCACATCCTTTTGCAGATCCCGAAGAATTTTTTTCAAAGTACCAATCTCTCACCATCAGGCCTGTTGGACCATCAGGATGTTGGACCACTGACCTCCCAGATGGTAAATCTTTAATAAGAATTAGTCTAATGACTGGATCTAGTGCCACGTCATGTCAGATCATCATACCATTTCTCACCAGGACCCTAGATCACAATGCATAGTATATTACCCCGATCTGGTTCCATATCACTTGCCAATGGAGCACTAACAAGGCAAACCAGAAGCTTCCATGTGGGGATGTGGAACCAACCAAATACACAGGTTATCACATCATATCCAAGTGACACATGTCCCACTTATCTTCCACCTCAATGCCAACACAAACTAGTAAAAGGTTTCCACGTAGCCATGGAACCTAGCGAATGACATCGTTTATGATGTCATGTCAAACCACCAAACCTTTGGAGTTCACCAAGTCCAAATATCGGTTCTTATAGTCTCGATCTGGTATGAAGTGATGGTTTATCTTGATGATCCAATGAATTCTTCTTTTCACGTCTGTAACAAACTTTATTTGGATAACCAGTCAAGAGAATGAGGAAGTTTCATTTCATCAGTTGAAAAAATCCAGGGATTATCTAATCAGATTGACATTCTATTGTAATTTCTCTGTATAAACATCCATTCAAAATTTTGTAAAGAGGACTTTTTCTGCCTTGAACTATTCACATCTTTCAATAAAATTATTTTTACAGAAAATAGAGAGATTCCTAGTTTCATTTCTGGAGTTTTATGTTTTCCTGTGACATGTTCTCTAGGTTTTCATAAACCATTTTCTTTTTTCCAAATTATTTATGTCAT
>JZKD02S1139722.1:0-24071 GCA_000966675.3 Picea glauca | reverse complement strand
AATGGTTTGGAGGCTGCTCTAATCTAGAGTTTTTGCAGATTTTGCCATTTTGTCTACCTCCGTGTTTTGCTTTCGCAAAATATGGAAGAAGCTAAAGTGCACGAAAAAAAATTTGAGTGAGTTGATTTCCGTCGATATTCTTTGAAGATGTGATTTTGTCGATCTGGGCATCCCTTTCAGATCCTTTATGACGATTTCAGAGTCCCCCAAAACTGTTAGATTCTGAATGCACAGATCCTGGGCTAGTTTGAGTCCCATATAAGCAGCGAGGATCTTTTCTTTGTTGTTTGACATCCTTCCAGTCCCCAGGCGTAATTGATCAATTTTTTTCCCTCGGAATCATATATGACTCCCCCCACACCTACCACCCCTGGGTTTCCCATTGCTGCCCCATCAAAAAAAAAGAAATAGGAATGTTGTTGTCTTTGCCAAGATGCGAAGTTGTTGTTATCAAGATGCAAATGCCAATCTTGTTTCTTGGAGGCCTGCTTTGGAGTTCTTGCAGAGCTCTACGGTGGTCCCCTTATATAGGTGACCCATTCTTCTTCTCTTGTGTCCAAGGAGCTTGGGGGATTGAAGCCTACTACTTTGGTGCTAAAGAATTCTGATATTAATCTGCAAACCTTTGCAAAGATTCTTTGCATTGAGGGGCATTTTCCATGAAAGATGGCTTGATTGCATGCTAACCATATCTCCCACACAACAAATTTGGGGATTTATTTCCATAGGAAGGGGAATATTTTTGTATTCTTGAAGATGCCAGCATATCTTGGTTTCCAGTGGGTGAAGACGTTGACCCAGCTATCAGGGGGGGAGGGAGATTAGGGAGTGGAAGGTAAGTGAAATTCCAGAGTTGAATAGAAAATTTACACTCTGAAAAAATATGGGTGATGGTTTATGAGGCTTCGAGGCAGAGAGAGCATCTGGAGGGCCCCTGGATACCCCGTTTTAGAAGGTTTTCAATAGTTAGAATTTTTCCATGAGCCAAAATCCAGCAAAACGTGTTGACTTTGGGAAGCGAAGGTTCAGACCAGATCTCTTTCCAAAGTTTGGAAGGGGGAGGCCCGAGGGTTTCCAAGAGGAGGTGGAAGTAACCTTCTTTGATAGTGAAAGGTTTTCCTCCCCAGCTGCGGGAGTCGGTGATGCATTGGTTAATAGGAATGCATCCAGCCAGGTTGTTGAAGAGGGCAGGGAGTTGGGGAGTGAGGTGCTCTGGTAGAATGGGTGGATTCTAGCTTGCCCAATCCCCTTCAGTGTTCCAATGGAAGAAGTTTTGTATTTTATGCAAGCCATTCACACAACACCAATCTTTGAGAGGTTGCAGGACCTCTAAGGATTTTAAAGGATCACGATTGAGGATACGGTCCGTCCATATGTTTATTGTCTCTCCATTTCTGGGGGCCCAAGGAATTTTGTCCTGGATAATTGGTGCAACACTTTTGAGGAGATGACAAATCGGAGATCCTGGAATAGCAGGGATTGACCCCTCTAGGCATCTGATTCTGGGAGATTGGAAATATTTTTTGACTATGGATTCCTTCCACTAGTCTGAGTTTCCTGTTATGAGCTGCCAAGCTAATTTTTCTCCCATAGATAAGTTCATTATGGTTGGGTCCTTGATTTCCAAGCCTCCTCTGTTGTAAGGTTGACATATCTGCTTCCAATTTATGAGGTGAAATTTCTTTTTATTCATCTTTCCTCCTGCCCAAAGGAAACTTCTTATGGTTTTGCCAATTTTCTCTAGAATGTTTTTAGGTGCTAGGAGTCTTGAATATTGGAAACTCGAAAGAGAGGAAAGGACTGATTTGATTAAGACTATTTTTCCTATAGGATTTATCCATTGACCACCCCAACTCCGGATCCTTGCTGGGATTTTATCCACTATACCAAGCCAGACAGTAGAGCTATAACGATTGAAAAAGATGGACATTCCTAGATATTTGAAGTGGTTCCAGGTGGTAATAATGGGGAAACTGAAAATTCTGGCGATCTGTTCCTTTATATGTCCTGGGACATACCATCCATATATTCTGCACTTGAGAGTGTTCAACTTACCTTCTGAAGCTGTAAGGAAAGAACTGAGAATATTTTGGAAGCGACTGGCAGTACGGATTGTCGTTGCTCCTAGAAAAAGGGTGTCATCAACAAACTGGGAATGGTTTATGTCTTTGACACCTCTCGTTATGTGCAAGCCTGGGATTTTTCATGATCTTCTTTCCGCTTCCAATTTGTGGGTAAAGGAGTCTGCAAGGAGGATATAGAAGGAGGGGGAGAGAGGGCAGCCCTGACGCAGGCCCCTGCTTGCTTTGAAAAATCTAGTTGGTCGCCCATTGAGAAGGGGAGAGATCCAGGGGTTGCTGATGCAGGATTTGAGACAATTAATGAAGTGTAGCCTTTAAAATTGATAGGAGGAAGTTGTGATTTACTCTGTCAAAGGCATTTTCCATGTCTAGCTTTACAACCATTCCAGGAGTTTTTGTTTTCCTGCAGGAGTGGATGGCTTCTTGTACCAAGATAATGTTGTCTGTTATATGCTTGTCCCTTAGGAAGTTGGTCTAGTTTTCAGAGATTAAATTGACAAGAAGGGGATTGAGGCGATTTGCAATGATTTTGGTTAGGATTTTGTAGGAGGAATTGCAAAGTGAGATTGGACGAAAACGAGTGAAATTTGAGGGATTGGAATCTTTGGGAATAAGAGATAGAAAAGTGGAATTGGTGGCACCTCCAATTCTTTGTTTGTGCAGAGTGTAATTTATCATTTTTTTCTGGTCCCTTTTGATGACATCCTAGAAATGTCTGAAGAATCTGATGGGAAAACCATCGGGCCCCGGGGCTTTGTTGGGCTCAAGGCTCCATGCTACTTTGCGCATTTCTTCCTCGGTGATTTCTTTTGTTAGCTGGTTGTTTTCTACATCAGAGACCAAGCTCAAGATGTTTGCTAGTAGGCTATTAACCTCATCTTGCAATGGTTCCTCCCTTGGATGTTGATAAAGAATGTTGTAGCATTGGAAGGCTTCTGCATTTATCTGGTCATAGTTGTCAATTTGATGTCCCGTACTGGTGGTGATTGTTGTGACAATGTTTTTTTTTTCTTCAGGATTGAGCTTGTCTGTGAAATATGGAATTATTTGAATCTCTAGCCTTTATCCAAAGGTTCCTGGACTTCATCCGCCAATGCTCCTCCTCTCTACGTAGCATGGCCTGGAGATGTTGTTGTGCTTCTTTTTCCTAATTCATTAAAAATTCTGTTACAGGGTCTGTTTCAATTTTTTGTTGAATTTGTCTAAGTTTCTCAAGTCTTTCCTGCTTCTCTTGATGCGGGGCTACATAGGAATTTTTAACCCAATATTTGAGATTTGTATTGACGGCCTTTAAGTTACTTTCCTAGAAAAAGTTGGGGGATCCTGATATTGAAATGATCCAGGCTTTAGCAACAAGTGAAAAAATGTCTGGGTTTTCCAGCCATAGCTGGTTGAAATGGAAGGGGAGGGGGCCAAAGCTCTGTGGAGGGTGGAAGGAAAGAGTGATAGGCTTGTGGTCTAAGATGGTGGAGGGGAGAATTTGGGAGGAGATATTTAGAGGAGAGAGAAGGAAGTTACTATTGATAAGGAAGTGATATAGGTGGGCTGCGATATGCTGGAGGCCAACCCTTCTATTATGTTAGGGTCCTAACCTGCACATAGGTAGAACAATATATTTGGATGTAATAAAGGTCAATATTAATAAGGCCTTGCAATAAAATAGAATAAGTCGAATGTAAGAAGACTTAATAGAATCTTCCACTTCTAGAAGGATCTTCCTCTAGATGCTTCTTTTGATAGACATATTTAGTATAAATAGGAGTTGAGGGTATGAGAACCCTAGCTTGGAGATTATTGTAATAGATCTCTGCTCGACTGGAGGTTGACCCCTCGAAGAGGCCCGTGAACATTGCTCTTAGAATCAAAGTGCTATTTCTGTTGTTATTCTTATATCATTTCAGTGTTATTGTGGTTATTATTCTGGTTATATTTTTGTTATTCTGCCATTTCTAGCATTTTTATTTTTGTTCTACATACTTTTTATATCTAGTATATTACATGTTATTCCAAGTAAAAGTCCCCTTGACTGGTTGGATATCCTGCATGTCCCAGTTCGACATAAGCTATGCCAAGTTTTCAGAGAAAGGGTCTCTGACTTCACTTCCTCCTTTTTTTCCCCAGGTATGAGGTGTGTGTTAAGGTCTCCTCTGATTATACAAGAGGGGAGATCTATTGAGTTTTGTAGATATGAAAGAGAGGTCCAGGCTGCCAATTTATCTCTGTAGGTGTTTGGCATATAGATATTTATTACCGTGATGACACTGTTGTTATCTTTTTTTTTTAGGATTGTGAGGATCCAGTTTTGAGTGTTAGATATTACCTCAGAGCTCCAGATTTGCTCATCCGAAAGGGTTGCAATGCCACTAGATGCTCCCTAAGCGCTGACTGCGTAGTGCTGATATTTTTGTAGAGTTTGCTTATTGCTTCAATAATGGATTTTGCTTCCATTTTGGTTTCTTGAAGGAGGATAATTGAGGGGTTGATCCATCTTTTTAAGTCTTTTAGAGATTCAGCTTTTAGCTTATGCCGAAGCCCCTGCAGTTCTAGGAGAGAAAAATAAGATATGGGGGTTTGAAGAGGCTTGGCTTCCCAGGGACAAGTGTTCCATTCCTTTACTCCCCGCCTTTCATGTTGAGATATTGATGGTGTTCTCAATGGTTTGTTGTTTTCCTTGTGCTTTTTCTTTGGTTGTTTCTTCTTCTCTAACTTCCTTGTTTGAGCACTACCCTGATTTCCTTGGTTTTTTCAGTGGAAGTTATCCTTCTTCTCTTTTGTGCAGGTCTTGTGCATCATGCAGATTTGAGCTTGTAGTTTCTTGTTGCATCAGTGGATCTGTGTCTTCCGAGGAAGGGTCCTCTGCGTTAGGATCATCATTGATGTCTCTGAGTATTGGGTCAAGGAATAAGGAAGGGAGTGCTGGTGGTGTAGGGTTCAACTTTGAGGGCGGTTCACCTAGGGGATCAAAGGGGTTGTTGCTAGGGGGGGGGGGGGGGTTTGGTGTGCGACAAAGAGGGTTTTTTAGGTGGGGATTTTGGAGCTGTATTTTTCCTTGACGATTATGCTTGAGGTTGGGAGCCTGGGAGTCCAGCATGAGAACCATTGCTTTTACCATTGGAATTTTTTTTATGGACCTGCTGCCAGCCATTTCTTGGGAGGGTGTATCATTTTTTGGAGATTTTTTGGTGCTAGGGAATTTTTTTGCGAAATCACCGTATTTGTGGAAAATTTTGCATTTGAACGACAGTTGTTCATAGTCCATTTTTTGAATGTGAATCTAGTCGTCTAGTTTTATCTTGATTTCTTCTAGGAGACCTTTTTCTAGATCCACTTCTACACAGATTCTCGCACAGGAATAGAGGATGGATTTGGATTTTTCCCTATCAATATATTTCCCTAGGTCATCTCCTATACTTTTTAACACTTCATCTCCCCAACAATGAAAAGGCAGATGCAGGAGCCGTACCCAGACTGGTAATACTGAGGGGATGTCATTTTCGAGATCAAAATTAGGTGTCCAACTATTTAAGTAGAACCTCTAGGGCCAAAGAAGTAAGGTCCATTTCTAAAAATTAGATCTCTGTCAGATTTTAACTTGAAGTAAAAAATATGAAATCCCTTACCATAGAAGAAATGGTTCATCCGTCCTTGGACCAGGGGGTGCCAGTTTCGCTCAATCCAAAGGTCTATTTTCCATGGTGAAGGCCACAAGCCCATGAATTGTTCGACCAGGGCTCGCGAAGCAAAGCAGAGGGATTTTTTCCTTGCATTTGTGCTGGGGATCACGATTTCTAGAATCTTATCCAGTTTCTTAACAAACTGGGAGGCAGTTTGTCGGGCCGGAGGGGGGGGAGCGAGCCTACAAGGGATTTGAAGGATATGACTTCATCAAGGAAGTCAGGGTGAATGGGAGTTGAGGAACGAATGAGAGGCGGCCAGGGGGCCGAGGGGGCTACCGATTAGGGTTTCCTTAGGGTGAGTAACCTTTTCATAACAAGTTACTTTCTTGAAGATCCATGCAAGTTATCGATATTTTAGTTTTGTTACTTCAAATGTATAGAGTAATTAAATTGTAAATAGCATAAATTAAATAAAAAATAAATATTTCTAAAAGTAAAATTACAAGGCAAAGGAATCTATGCTTGGACTATATGTTAGAAGAAAATTGGCCTAGAGTTCAATGCACTTTATTTTCTGGGGCTTTAAGCCTAGGGTGACATTTTTGTCTCTTCTCGCCTAGACCCGCGAGAGGTCGAAAATGTTGATGTTGGAGACTCTCTAGTCCTCATCATCAGCAAGATGCAAGTGTTATTCAGTTGGAGAAACTGAATGGAGAAGTTGTGGAAGGAATAGTTAACGGTAGTCGGTTGAAACTGTATAGGGACAGCCATACTTCTACACACTAGCAGGAGCATGCCGTATGTGTACCATAGTACTTGTATTATAGTGTATTATAGAAGAGAAATAAAAAGAAAAGAAGAAAAGCAACAAAATAATTTGAAGGATGGCATGATGCATAAGGATAAACGACTAAGGAGATAAAACCAGAAAGTGTTGCAGAGATGTGGAAAGAGGAAGGAATAGGATACAGAAAGATTAGTATTGCAACGAAAGAAGAGGAAATAAATCAAGAAAGTGGCCACCCAGGATCTATCAGAGGATGACTTAGAGAATATTGTGGATCAAGTGAAAGAGGTTACTGAAGAGGATTTTGAGTGAGCAACACAGAAGAAAGAAGAAAGGCACTTGGACGTGCAAGTGCAGATTGTTGCACTATGACAAATTTTGAAGACAACCAAGAATGCTCTAGTCAAAACATGCGAACAAGAGAAGATGGAGAGCATGGTGAACATGATAGAGGCACAATAGATGACCTCTCACCAATTTGTGACATCAAGAGAGAGACAGGTGATGAAAATAGAAATGGGATATTTAAAGTTCCCTACGTTACAATTACAAGAGCATGCAAAGGAACTTAGTGATATTGACTTGGTGCTATCTCAATTGTCGGTAGAAGTGATACATGGATTACATACGAGTGTGATGTAGGAACTACAATTTCACGCAATTTCAACATCGATGGAGTTGAAAAATGTAGTCACAGATAAGGATGTGCTACAAGAAGAATATGATCAACTTAGGATAGAACAGGATGAGGCCGCATAGAGAATAGAGATAGTGAAACAGGCGGTCCATGGGGTTTATAATATTATTCTATAAATTACTAGGGAGTAAGATGCCCTATTAGAAGAATAGGTGACAAAGATCAGTGAATCCATTCATGGCTTATTCCCAAAGATTAATGATTTAGAAGCACGCTAGATACCGAGCACTCCACTGAAGGAAAGGGAGAAAAGGGAAAAAACAGTGATAGCAACTATCGAGAACATCAAAAGTCTAGAAACAGAGTGTGCCAAACTATATGAATAAAGCATGATAGTATGGATGCAGCTAACAGAAGACATGGCACTGCAAGAAATTGAGCAGAAGATATAGGTTTCACAGGACAAGGCACAAAAATTCAAAGAAGTAATGAGCACATTACCAGCAGCATAGATGATGGTAGAAATGGCAGAGAATAGAAAATTTTATTCATAGATCAACCAAATGAAGGTGCAGTAGCAGGCTCATGCACAAAAGTTTGAAATACTACAGGAAGAAACATACAAGGTGACAACAGAAGTAGCAGCTACATAGGGCATGGTCAAGCAAGTAATATAAGAAAGTGCAGAAAATATGAAGACCCATATTACTACAGAGACGGTCGAGGGAATTGTGCAGCAGGAAAAACAAGTAAGAGAAAAGATCACATATGCAAAGGAGACATTCCAGAATTTCATGGAGGCCTGGAAGAAATCCTGAAGTGGAGTGGGACGTGCCAAAGGAGAGTGTCAAGGGCTTGTGGGAAAAAGACACTTTGGGTAAGTTTTGGGAATCAAACAGGATCAAACCGCATCACACGTCAGTAAAGGAGTAGCACACACAAAAGATAGTTAGTGCATATTTAGGAGCCAATGCGCAGAAGGAGGAAGCTATTTAGTAGTATTTATATAATTTGGTCCATTTTGTAATGATCTAAGCCATAATATCAATGTATAAATATGTATGTTTTGGGGGTAGAAAGTGGGATTAGAACATGGAAGTATAGAAGTGTTGTAGTGAGTTTAGAGTTCTGAGTGAGTGAGTCAGTGAGCGATGAGAGTCAATGAGTGATGAGATATGAGGAGAGAATTTAGTTGTGAGAGAGTTGATAAAGTAATGAGATATTGTTGGAGTCGGAGATGAAAAGTGAAGTGATGGATGAGAAAAGGAGCTAAGTGTGCACTGTGTGCGCGAATGGATAGGGAATTTTGGGTATAATTGATGTATCTTTTATGAGCACAGTGTGCACCTGTTGTAAGGATTGAACATGAATGGATAATATAAGAATCCATATGTTGTGGAAATATCCGAGTTTGGGGTGAACCACGTTAAATATCTATGTCATGATGTATATTGTGATGTGTTTATTTTATGTTCTGCTTATGGCGCACTTGTAACGCTTGAATGGTTAATATGTATTTGATGGTTTTGTGCATGTGTTGAATGCTTAAGTAAGATGAATCTATCATATGTTATGATGTTGTTAAGATTTCATGCATAGGTTGTATTGCATGTTTAATGAATGTTAGAACGCTCCCCATTCCCTTCATGATTGCAAAAGCCTGGTTCCTACAGTCCCCATAAGTACCTTGGGTGAGACTTCACCTGCTTGTGGGTGATGCCAAAAGGTTCGGTATCTTGGGATTTGTTGGTGAATTAATTTTGAACCCCGGTTCTTCCCACTGCACGCCAACATGGGATGTCAACTCCATCAACAAATTTGAAGGGAATGTCTTGTTGGTGAAAGGTAGAATGAGGAAAGTGAAAGGTAATTAGATGGTAGATATATATATAATACTTTTGATTATTCATTTTTATCTATATCATACCTATTTAATTTTTATTCTTCCATAAATTATTAATCTTTACCATGGTACTTAATTATTGATTAATTGTTATTTTTTCAAATAGTTGGACAAGAGTGGGATGCACTACATTTATACATTGCAAACAATGTTGATTGGATGAAGGTATGGATAGAACGATGTATACAATGTTACAGTAGGTTATCATGGGAAGGGGTTTCCACATTGTTTAAAGAGGCTCATCATAATCAAGATACCAAACTTATGCATAGGGAAATTGATTTAGCATATGGTTTAAAAGATAAATAGGAAAGCATATTCACCCACATTTTTTAGTTATTTTCCATTATATTAATGTATGTATTCTATTTTTTTCTTAAAATATTTACTAATTCTAAATGTGTTTATTAATTAAAAATGCATTTTTTATGTGTTGGGCATATTGCAGTTGAAACACCATAAGGCTATGTGGTGCAATTTTTGTAAATTTTGCATCAAAAAGTTGGATGGCAAGAAGAAAACCATTGATTGTGGGATAAATGCAGTCTTTTAGGTCACTAATGATTCCTCTAGAAGTGACATGCATCCATAGGTATTTGAAAATAGATATTATGGGTATTTGGATGATATACTTGAGTGTGACTTTAAATCATTTAAATTAGTCATGTTTGAGGTCAAACAATATAGGCTACGGATGGATGGATGCAATCCTAAAAGAAATTTTTATCTTGTCAATGAGTATCTTGTCAAAGAAGATGGGTTTCTATGATGTGTGTGACCTACTTGTGGTATACTCTATTTTTTATTCTCTGTATAAATACAAATTCAAGGCCTATCTTGGTCCCTTGTTCCTTGTGCATACTACAAAGTATTATATACTCATGTCTTTGAAACAATTCACCGTTGTTGTAACTTGAAATTTATGTTCTATTTTATAGTATTTATCAAACTTTTATTCCCTTGTTACCTTTGATCGTTCATATTAGAAGGGGATATTTTAAATTTTGACAAAAAAGAGATTTGAGTTAATCACTTTATGACCAAAAGAATTACTAAAAAACATAAATTGTATAGGAGTGAGCACTAAAAAATGTAAGTAGTAGTTCTAAATGTGTTGAACCTGCACAAAATATATCTAGCTGGGAATTGACATACATAGTTGCAGAGAAAATAGAAGAAAAGAGAAGAAGGACAAAAAAAATGGAAGAATTCTCATTAACCAAATGAATGAATGATAATTTACACATGATATACTATGTATAACTCAAGAAATGTGCACTGGAGGAGAATCCAATGCATCATAGTGGTGGTCTAGAGTGATCTAGAAACATACGAGCAGTTACGGGAGTAAACTGCCACCTAGTCTAGTCTCTTGGGAAGTTATGGGAGTGAACTACCACTTAGATGAGTTAACTAGTCTATCAGTCTTCAATTAATTGACTGAAACAAAGTGAAGTGAGGAGGAGATGAGGGAATCATGAGTAATGCACTAGTATGGTGATGATCCCAAGGACAATTTCCATTAGTTGGTGATGATCCCAATGTTACATGGTGATAATACCAAAGTGGCATCTAGACTCCACTGAATTGATCAAACTGAAGTGTGAATTAAAGAGAATATTCTCCCTAGAGGAATATTCTTCCTAAAATATAGGAGACCAAATAATGACTAATAAACATAGGAAAACAAATCCTAGGTTTGTGTGAAGTAACTCCAACACCCACCCTAAACATCACTATGGTGAAAATAAAGAATGGGTCCCGACAACGAGGCCATGTTAGGTACCCAAATACAAAAGATACATTGAAATAAACGAGAAAAGAGGGAAAACCTCATGGGAAAAAACCCCCCTCAAAGTACAATGTATGTAAAAATAAGAACTGACGGTTGCTAGGAAATTGTGTCCTTCACTCCAAGACGACTGCGCAGAGAATGAAACTTCTTCTCGGTTAAGGTCTTGGTGAATATGTCTACAGTCTGTTATGCTAAAGGAAAAAACTATAAGTCAATGGTCCCCTCGTGTACTAAGTCCTGGATGTAGTGCATGTGGATCTCGATGTGCTTCGTCCCCTGCCTATGAACTAGATCTCTGCAGAACTTCAGAGTGCTCTGATTGTCACACCAGATGACGATCAGCCAATGAAACTGAATTCCCAACTCATTGAGAAAATGTTGTAGCCACATAGCTTGAATGGTTATGTTAACTACCCCTTTGTACTATGCCTCAGTTGAAGATAGAGAAATAGCAGCCTACTTCTTGCTCAACCAACAAATAGTCACGGAACCAAGACTGAGTGAGTAACCATATGTGGACTTGCGATCAATGTTATCGCCAGCCCAGTCAAAATTAGTGAACCCAATGAGGTCCAATGTAGATTATGCTACATAATGAATCCAAAAGGTGATGGTGCCCTATACGTATCGAAGGATACAGTTTTCATCCTTCCAATGTATCTCATGCAACTCCTGCATGAACCTGGAGACTACTCCAACTGCATAGGAGAGGTCTAGTATGGAGTGTGTGAGATACAACTATTGAAAAGTCAACAAGAAACATGTGTCTAATTTACTTTTCTCTTAAATAAATTAGACAATAAATATTAATCTATTATCTCATTCATAACTGAGTGAGTTGGATTTGTAACAGAATTATAAGTGTAGTTAAGTGAGTTAAGATCAGTTGTACTAGTTGTAACTAAACATGCACTAGTGAGAGTTCAGTGAATTAATTATTCATTAATTCACAATCAGTGAACTCACATGCAACTGAAGATTTGCCATGGTTAACTACATGCATGTCAGATCTAGTGGAGACCCAGTTGAGATAACATGTGAAAGGGACAATTTGGCTATCAGTTGTGATTTGATCACACATGCAGTGGATATGCTTATGAGCATGTGCAAAACTAGAAAATTTGAATTCAATTGTGAGAATTCTAATTGCAGAGATTGTGCAGAGGAGGCGGGTTGTCTGGACACGGAGAATTGGCACATGTATTTGTTTATTTGTGTATGACAGTGTGAGACGATTGTATTGTATTGAGATCTCTTGGATTAGAGTTTTGTATGAGATTGTTTCATGATTCATGATATACATAATATATGATAGTGGGGTTTTTAGCTTTACGCTTTCCCGGTAAAACTTTTGTGTTATGTGTTCTTGATATTTCACTTTGTGATTGTGTTTGTGATCATGGTTTAATTTTCCACAAGAATAATAGTAGAAGCGATTATGTATCTAACAGTGGCGTATAATTGTTAGATCAGGAGAATCGCAGGAAATACTTTATTTGTATTGAAATTTCTACATGGTATCAGAGCCACGGAGACCATGGAGCCACGGAAAGTGAGGTGCGAACATTGTTTTATTTTCGCAGGTCCCATCTCTAGAAGGATGCGAACTTTAGTACTGTAGACTACACATAGTTCTCAAAGTAGAAATTCTCGCACCCTAGTCAAAGGAGAGGTAAAAACTTCCCTGAGCATTCTCACAGGCTGATTAAGGGAGAGGTACGAACTTCCCTCACCCTAATGTGTATTACAGTGAGAACCTTCCAATAAAGTTCGTAGGATATACACAAGGAGGGTGTGAACTTCCCAGTCAAGTTCGTAGGCTACACACAAGGAGGGTGCAAACTTCCCTCAGGCTACTCTCAGGTGGGGTGCGAACTTTCCAGGGCAAGAGGGATTGCAGCAGTTGAGTTTTTTTTTTGGTTGGATAACATTCGAATTTGTAGGATTTTCTTGGTGCGGCAGTTGATTCAAGATCAAAATGTCTTTCAATGGCTTGAGGTTGGAGTATGCACTTGAGGGCAGCTCGAACTACATTGCTTGGAAGGACAGGATGGAAGCAGTACTCGAAGACAATGGGTTGAAGGATTACATTGACAAAGATGTTCCTAAGCTGGATGCGACAGATACTGCAAATCTTGATGCATGGCAAAAGAAAGTGGCAAAGGTGAGGAGGATTCTATTGGAGGGAGTACAAGATCACATTGTCTCAATTCTCCATGGTAAAACCACACCACATCCAGTGTGGAAGGTTTTGACGGATCTGTTCCAAAACAGTAGTGACCATAGGAAATTGGCGCTCAAAGATAAACTCAGGAAGATCAAAATGGAAAAGGGTGACACCATTCCAAAATATCTCACAAAGTTTTTCCAATGTCGGGATGAGCTTGGAAGTGTGGGAATAACAGTCACTGCTGATGATTTGGTAAGCTTGGCGCTCCTAGGACTTCCCAAGAGTTGGCACAGTTATCAAGACTCTGTCAATGGAAGGTAAAAATTATCAGATTGGGAACAACTATGGTCAGATCTAGTGCAAGAGGAGTTCAGGCAGAACACCAGAGATGGATCTTCATCAAAGCATAATGATGAAGAGGATTGTGCTTTGACTGCCAAGGCAAGGAAAGGGAAGAAATTCCATCCAAAATCCAAGTCTAAAGTCAAGAAGCTAGATTTGTCCAAAGTGAAGTGTTTTCACTGTCACGAACATGGGCATCTTGCTACTAACTGTCCACAGAAGAGGAAGAACAAGACGGTTACTAGAGATGCAACTGGTGAGGCTCTTGTCTCACAATTTGAACTTGACTTCACTTTTATCGCATGCATGGCTTCAAGTGCATCGGGATCGGTGTGGTATTTGGATAGTGGCGCTTCCTTCCACATGATGGGATATAACGAGTCTTTCATTGACTTGGAGGAGAAATATATCGGAATGAATATATATATGGGCGACGATGGACGATACAGTGCGAATGGTATTGGTACCATTACCTTTCAGACGGGAGTCAGGTAAACCATTTCAATTGAAAAATGTTATGCATGTTCCAGGTCTGAAGAAAAACTTGGTCTCAGTCACAATGTTGGAGGACAAAGGCTATGATGTTGTTTTTAGCAGTGGAAAAGCCTAACTGTGACATAAAGCAACGGGTCAAGTCAAGAAGATAGGGATTCGAGTTAAGAATCTCTACATGCTGGAGGTAGATGGTTGCGGTGCCATGATAGACAAGGCAGAAAAAGTGGTGATTCGGGATGAGGGCGAATTATGGCACAGGTGATTGGGCCATCTTCATCATGGAGCCTTGAAGATCATGCAACAAATATCTATTGGAATTCCAAGGGAAAAACTTTCTCAATTAGATCAGTGCAAGGGGTGCACCCTGGGGAAGTATGTAAAGTCCACCTTTCATGAAAAGGAGAACCATGCTTCGATGATCCTGGAGAGAATTCACACAGACGTGTGTGGACCATTCTCGGTTGCTTCAACAGCAAAACATAGGTATTATGTTATTTTTGTAGATGACTTTTCTCATAAATGTTGGATATTATTCATGCAGAAGAAGGATCAAGCATTCTCAAAGTTCTGTGAGTTTAAAGAATTGATGGAGAAAGAGTCGGGGAAGCAAGTGAAGGCTCTAAGGAGCGATAATGGTGGAGAATACATCTCTAATTAATTCAAAGACTTCTTCAGCAGAGAAGGAATTCGAAGAGAACTCATGGCGCCTCATAACCCACAGCAAAATGGGGTCGCGGAGAGAAAGAACAGAATGATCGTGGGTGCAGCACAAGCGATGTTGCATGATCAGGGCCTACCAATGCATTTGTGGGAAGAAGCATGCAATACTATGGTTTATGTGTAGAACCATTGTCCTCATAGAGTACTTAGAATGAGTACACCTGAAGAATCTTTTACTGGTAAGAAACCTAATGTTTCTCATTTTCATCTGTTTATGTGCATGTGACCAAGGATTCCAGGAAGAAGCTGGAACCAAATGCTGAAGTTGGGATATTTGTGGGGTACACAGAAACACCCCATAATTATCATGTGTATTTGCTGAACAATAAGATGATTGTTATGCGACGGGATATAAAATTCGATGAGGGGAAAGCCATGTGGTTGTCGCTTGAGAGGGAGATAGAATTTCATGCAGAAGAGGAACTGTTGGTTCCCAAGGATGAGTCTCATGATGTGGACCAGCCACATGAGGAGGTTCATGAAGTGGAGGAAACCACTCAAGTAGAGCCATCCATCAGAAATGGCAGAAAGTGCACCACAGAAACTGATAGATTGAGACTAGATGTTGCACAGAATGTAGGAACCCCTACTTCACAGCGCAGACAGAGACAGTCTCCTAATCGATTTGTTGGATACATGGTTGTACTAGTTGTAACTAAACATGCACTAGTGAGATTTCAGTGAATTAATTATTCATTAATTCACAATCAGTGAACTCACATGCAACTTAAGATTCGCCACGGTTAACTACATGCATGTCCGATCCAGTGGAGACCCAGTTGAGATAATAGGTGAAAGGGACAGTTTGGCTATCAATTGTGATTTGATCACACATGCAGTGGATATGCTTATGAGCATGTGCAAAACTAGACAATTCGAATTCAATTGTGATAATTTTAATTGCAAAGATTGTGCAGAGGAGGAAGGTTGTCTGGACACGGAGAATTGGCACATGTATTTGTTGATTTGTGTATGACAGTGTGAGATGATTGTATTGTACTGAGAGCTCTTGGATTAGAGTTTTGTATGAGATTGTTTCTTGATTCATGATATACATAATATATGATAGTGGGGTTTTTAGCTTTACGCTTTCCCGGTAAAACTTATGTGTTATGTGTTCTTGATATTTCACTTTGTGATTGTGGTTGTGATGATAGTTTAATTTTCCGCAAGAATAATAGTAGAAGCGATTCTGTATTTAACAGTGGCGTATAATTGTTAGATCAAGAGAATCGCAGAAAATACTTTATTTGTATTGAAATTTCTACAACAACAAGCTCCCCACTAGTTGTTTGTATAATGTGTTGTCAATTAGTGGAGTGTCTCTACCATCCTCAAGTCTGACTCTTGATAGGAAAGGAGTCGAGGAAGACTTGCAGTCTGTCATTTGAAATATCTCAAGGAGATCTCATGCATACTTGGCCTGTGACAGTTTGATTCCTGATGCATTTTGACTGATCTTGAGTCCAGGGAAGAAATGTAGCGGACCCATGTCCATCATCAATAACCTGCCATGTAGAATCCTCTTGACTGTAGAAATTGTTGAATTCGAGTAAACGGTGATCAGTAAATCATCAACATACATAACTAGGAGTATAAGTGAATCAATCATCCTAAGAATGTAAACATTCAGGTCTAATTTACAATGTACAAAGTTCTGTGATAGCAGGTAGGAGTCCATCTTTGAATACCATGCCCTTGGAGCCTGCTTGAGGCCATAAAGAAACTTCTTCAGTCAACAGAACAAAGATGAATCCTGCATAAATCTTTGGGGTTTCTCCATATAGATCTCCTCATAGAGATCATCATGAAGAAATGCATTCTTCAAGTCCATCTGATGTACTTCCCATCCCTTGGCTTCCACAATGGAAAGTTCCAAACATATGGAATCCATCTTCGCTACTAGAGCAAAGGTCTCATCATAGTCAATGCCATGCACTGCTAAAAGCCTTTGAAAACTATCATGGCTTTGTATCTTCTAATCTATCCATCCACTACGCTCTTGGTCCTATAGACCCATCTGAACCTGAAAAGTTTCCTTCTTAAACGAAGGGGAACCAAATCCCAAGTCTGGTTCTCTAGGAGGGATTTGTACTCCTCTTGCATGGTGGATTCCAAAAAAGGGATTTCTAGTAGCCTCGCCATAAGACTGTGGATCTAAATACTGAACCAAGAAAATATGTTTGGGTGGAAATGGTTCATTGGTAGTGATTACAAGAGGAGGCTCCTCGAAATCAAATTGAGTCCTCCTAGTATTAGTTGGATCACCATGCGCAAGATCCCCTACATCCTAAAGAGTAGTCTGGGCCCACTTGGGCCTCTGCTCTAGCTATGTATCTACATCTGGATGCACTGACTCTGCATATGACTGTATTGAATCTGTATCTAGATCATTTGATACCTATGAATTAGGAATCTCATCTGAAGAAGAGTCGGCATGTGCATTCTCATCATCTCTGATAGGTGGAAGAACAATGATGTATGCATGTGGTTGTTGAGGTACATGCAAGACACTTTCCTTGAATTGGACAGTTCGCTCAATGATGAGTTGGTCTGAGGAAATATCAATAAGTTTGTATCCCTTTAAACCATTGGGGTATCCAACAAAGATACATTTTTTTCTCTGTGGATCAAGTTCCTTCCTCTTCTCAGAGGGAATCGTGGCCCATGCACGTGAACCAAAAATTTGAAAGTGGGTCACTTCCGATTTGAGGCTTCTCCTAGACTCGTAGGGGGTCTTATCCTTGACAAATCTATGGGGATACTTGTTTTGGATGTAGGTCACACAATTAAGTTCTTCAGCCCATAATATCTGCGGAAGTGGCTTTGCATGTAGCATGCAAGATGCCATCTCTTTTAGATCTATTTCTCCACTCAAAAACTTTGTTTTGTTGTGAGGTATAAGAAACCGTGTGATGAAACTGAATCCCCACCTCATGACATGGATTTTGTATCTCATGGTTGACATACTCTCCCCTGTTGTCTGTTTGAAGGACTTTGATTTTCTTTCATGACTGTGTCTCAACAAGGGCTTTGAAATCTTTGAGGTGTTGAAAGACCTCTATTTTTTTCCTGAGAAAGTAAATCCATGTGAAGAGTGAGAAATCATCAACAAAAATGAGAACATACCTTGATTTATTGATTTATGGATGCGGAAAAGGGCCCATGAGGTCACTATGGATCAGATCTATAGAAAAGGAAGCTCTTTGAGTCATTCCTTTGTCGAATTTCTCTTGAGGGTGTTTTCCAAGAACAAATAGCTCACAAATTCCTTTGGATAAGTGGATGTCAGGTAGACCATCAACCATTCCATGTTTTCTAATTTGGTTCATATATATGAAATTTAAATTCCTGAACCTTTCATGCCATATCCTACTACTTTCATCATCATGGGTAAGCAGTAACGCAAAATCGGGTTCAATAAATTCAGAAAATGTGTAAAGTCTAGATTGATGATTTACCTCACCGATAGCAACCTTGGAATTGGTTTTCATGTAATAGATATCCATTGAATTAGGTGTGAATATGACTATCTTTCCGGTGCTGGAATTTTTCATCTGATACACGGAGAGAAGATTGAAGGAAATTTTGGGAACGTGCAACACATTCTCGAAGATTTTGTTTGTGAGTTCAATTCTTCATTTGTCGGTGACCTCAACTGGAGAGTTGTCCCCCCATCGAAATAGGAGGACCTTTGCATGCATCCAATGAAGAATAGACTTCTTTTGTGGCATTCATGTGGTTTGATGCACCTGAATCTACGATCCAAGCATCGGGAGAGAAGTTAATGGAAATCAAGGCATGGCTAGAATTTCCTTTCTTTGGATTTTGATCTTCTGACTTCTTCTTCTTGGCACCCTCGGGGATGCGATATCCAAGGTTATTTTGATGAAGTATTTGGGTCATTATATCTATCTGATTCTGCATACATGTGGATTCTGGATGGAATCCTTTATGGCAGTAAGTGCATTTCTCCCCTTTTCTTCCCTTTCCACCTTTCAATCTGGAGGCATCGTTGAAGGGTTTTGAATACCCTTCCTTCTTCGTATTTGCATGTTATTTCCTTTTGTATTTGTGTTTATATTTTTTATATTGATTACCGCTACCATATTTCACAGTAAGTGAATGCGCCTGTGGGCCTTTGATTTTTCCCATATTGATGAGCTTGTTCTGCTCTTGTGTCAGAGACTCGATAAAGGCCTCAAGAGAGGGAATTGTTCAGGTGGATCCAGAGGAGAAACTAACTAAATGAAATATGTATACAAACACTGATTATTCTTGACCCATTTTGGAGAGAATGGTGAGAACCATTTGTTTCTCCTCCTTAGATTTATCAACCTCGCAATCCTTGAGTTGCGACAACAAATCCTTATATTTGGTAAAGAAATCTTGGAGATTGTCGAAGGTTTTTGGATCTAATGTGAACAATTCCACTTCGATCATGTGTCACCTCATCTCATCCTATTTTCCAAAAATTCCTTCCATGGTGGTCCAGGATTCATTGGGGGTTTTATAAGAGGATATGTGAAAGAGGAGTTCAGGAGAAATGAGACTGCAAATTGTTCCAAACGCTTCATCCATTCGATTTAGATACTTGGAATTTTCTATGGCTGATGTTGGTTCTATATCTGTGTTCATGGTTAACCAGTATAATCCTTTGCTTTGAATATGCATGATCGTCTTCTCCTTCCATGCAAATAAATTGTACGGTGTAAGAATGAATTCTTTTGGAAATTCCATTTTTTTGTTGTCTTCAATCTTCGGTACCTGCAAAAATAATCAGGGGTGTATTTTCCCTAGAATTCCATTGGATCTAATACCATGTAATTTTTTTGAACTTGCACATAATAGATCTAGCTGGGAATTGACATACAGAGTTTCAGAGAAAATAGAGGAAAAGAGAAACAGGAGAGAAAGAATGGAGGAATTCTCACTAACCAAATGAATGAATGATAATTTACACAT
This sequence comes from Picea glauca, assembly GCA_000966675.3. NCBI lineage: Eukaryota > Viridiplantae > Streptophyta > Pinopsida > Pinales > Pinaceae > Picea > Picea glauca. The sequence continues at coordinate 4,559 of JZKD02S1139722.1, read as the reverse complement.
GATATACTTTATATAACTCAACCAATGTGCACTGGAGGAGAATCCAATGCGTCATTGTGGTGGTCTAGAGTGATATGGACACACACCGGGAGTTACTGGAGTAAACTGCCACCTAGTCTAGTCTCTCGGGGAGTTATGGGAGTGAACTGCCACCTAGCTGAGTTAACTGATTCAAACAGAGTGAAGTGAGGAGGAGATTAGGGAATCATGAGTAGTTTGCTAGTCTGGTGATGATCCCAAGGACAATGTGCATTAGTTGGTGATGATCCCAATGTTGCATGGTGATAATACCGATGTGGCATCTAGACTCCACTCAACTAATCAAACTGAAGTGTGAACTGAAGAGAATATTCTCCCTAGAGGAACATTCTTCCTAAAATATAGGAGACTGAATAATGACTAATAAACATAGGGAAAACCTTAGGAAAAATAAATCCTAGGTGTGTGTGAAGTAACTCCAACAGTAGTGCCTAAATATAATGCTCGATATTAAATAAAATTGATAGAAAGGAGAGATCTTAGGATTTATAAATGCACAAACATTAACAAAGTTAAAACTCTCGATACCACCAAACCACTAGAGGTGTATGTGGAATTATACGATTGCTATCGAAACAAAAAGGTAAATCCCAAAAATTACTTATAAACATCCCAATACCATGTGTGGTTTTGATGTCACATCACTTCCTTCCATTATATTTTGGTAGTTGAGAACTTTAAATAGGATGGTACATGTCATATTTCTAATTAAATTATATTTTAACACGTGGTTTTCCAAATATTAGTTTAATTATATTCTTTAATATACACACATAGTTTATAATTTTGTAATAAGTGCCATCTTCTCTTCGAGGGAAAAGAACCTAATAATGAATGTGTTAGTAATGAAAAAGATCATGGCAAAGTAAAAATAGCGCAATTGAAATCTTCTCAAATCCTAAAGGTACTTTCAGTCACCGTTATTTCTCTCTGAAACAAATTTGAAATAGAAAAAGTGGGTTAAACCAGGATTTGTCTAAACATTTGACTTTTTGAATTGTTTCACTGGAATCCGGTGAAACAGCTTTTGGTAAAATCACCATTTTTTGTTGTTTAAATTGCATTTTTGAACGCATAAATGGATTGATCACCGTGAAAAACCATAGGGACACTCGAATTATATAGATTCAATCACTCAAATATGGAGCTCCAACAATTTTTGGTTGGATTTCAGTAAAAATTGATCGAAAAATATGCCCGTAAAAACTCCAAAAGTCAAACATTTGGACTAAACATAAGTTAAAATATGGCACCCATAAAATGATTGATAGATGTTCAACAACCCAATTCAGAAAATCCTTCCTTCAATAATTTTATTGATAAAGATAAGGATGTAGTCAAGACTTATTTGGTTAATAAAACCTCCAAGGAACTTAATATCCAATCCTTATTACGATTTCATGGAAATACAGATGAGCTCCAAATCTGGGAATATGTTCTTGCACAGGTTATTGTACCATATACTTTTTGTTTCTCGAAATTTATTAAGACACATGTTGAGTGTTATGATTCTCAAAATCGGATTGTAAAAGACAAAAGTGGCTAGCATGAACTCTTTTCTATTTCCCAAGTATATTTTTTTGAAATACTATCATTACTAGCATGTCAGGACAAAATTGATGAAGAGGAAGTGGAAAATGTGTTTAATGCCTTGCAAATGGAACATAAGAAATCCTTTGTTACAAGATTATTACCATAAAACAAAGATATACCAAAAATAAATTTTCCATTAGATACTTCCTTATTTAAACAATGAATTAAAGACTTATTCTCAATGGTGTGCATAGTGTTGGGATATGAAAATGATAGTCTTGTGGATGAAACAATTCTAGGGTTTTTTTATAAGTTAACGCGGTCAATCAAGTTCAACTATGCTAATTATTTATCTGATACAGTTCATGAGAAACTGATTCAATTTGAAAACATGAAACGTTTCATGCATCGTTCTTATTTAGTTTATCGTCTTCTTCATTATCAATTAGCTTTATTTGAACACCTCATGTTAAAAAAGGAGGACCAATCAGGAAGGTCACTCCTAGTATTTGAATGTACTTAGGTTATAAACTATCAAAGTATTAAAAATGGTTTAAAAAAAAAATTGATGACTTTATGTTAGTGGTTTACACTTTTTTCTTCAGTGAAGTTCCACCTAGACTTACTCATAAATGTAAACATCATCTGCATATCAGTCATCAACTAAAGTTTGGTGATTGGCATATTTCACAAGATCACACATTATTGAGGATTTATGGTTCAAAATTAAAGCCTTATAAGCTTCTAGCCTATCTAACTCCAAGAAATTTTTATTTAGAATATACTAGGCAAAGACTAAATGTTGATAATATATATTCTGTTTCTAAGAACAAAAAGACATAATTTTCAATACCAGTAGAGATTGCAACATTCATTGTTAAAACAAGAAATGATTTTACCATTGTAGAAAATATGATGAAAACTTTTTAGTTTGAAGAATATGTATTATGTCCATATGATCTTTTAAAAGTAATCTTTGACATAAGAATTTTAGTTGGACTAGTATCATATACTCACAAGGTTGATGAAGAAAATGAAAGGTCGGCTAACAAATATTTGTGTATAGAGGTACATTAGATCATGCAGGAATAACAATCAACATTGACAAAGAAATTAGATAACATGGAGGAAGACATCATGATGGATACTCCACAAAAGGAAGATACACAAAGAAATAGAGTAGATGATCCCATGGAAGAATATACCCTTGGAGGATCCTTCAACTAAAAAGAAAAAATTAGATCCCAAGGTTGAATAAGAAATAAGCAAATTAAAAAGTGAAAAGTTTGTTATTACAATCACTCACATTGCATCTTTTCATGATTTTCAATGTACATGCAAGGTTTTAGTTAATGAGGCCTCAAAGAATATTGTAATCTCTAAGAAGGATATTGATATTTTTGCAGAAATGAAGATGAACAAAATGTTCACTTAAAAAATTTATACTCCTAGATTGTTAATGAAGGCACTGCCTCTTCTAGACTACTATCCTAATGAATTGATTATAATAAATGTACACTGAAAATGAAAAATTTTCAACTCAAATTTGATAATCGTGAAAGGGATATTATGCTAAATGAGTTTGATACCACAAAGTTTACTTTTAATATCAATAACTTGCCACCAGAAGACAAGGTTGAGTGTGTTATGAACATAAATAACATAAATATATATAAAATAATATAAATAAATAATAATAATTAATTAATGAAAAGAAATTATAATGAAAATATGTGTCGTATAAAATAAGACATTACTATTATTGAAAGGGAACTCTGCCTGCATATATATAACGGGGCTCATCATATTATTCTATCATATCAATTATTAAATATTATTATTATATTATCAATCTTTTTCTCACGTGAATTACTTTTCATGTCACATTTGGCATCAAAGCAAGGTTTTGAAAACCTGTTGTATTTTCCCATGGTATTGAGAAGATAGGATAAAGAAAATAAACAAAAAAAAAAGAATAAGGAAGGGTAAATCTTGATTTCACCATCAGTGGTTTACAAGCCCATGGTTTTGGTAAATCATTGGCCCATGGTATTCTCTACCATATAAAAAAAATTACAGTGGTAATTTTTTTTAAAAGTGGTATTCTCTCACGCACTTGCATCAATACTATCATCTAAAATTGGGTCAAGAAACAACCTCCCCCAGCAACAAGGAAAATGTCTAAGATAAAGGATCGATAAAATAGAAAAAGACCATGATCGAGATTCCAAGGGACTCAAAAAATAAACTCAAGATTAGCTAAAATTGAAACAGATCTATGAGAAGAAATTAAAAATAAAAATACCAAGCTAAAAGAAGAATTAACGAGTATAGGAAATATTATCACCAGCAATATATCATGGGAAATTAATAAATTGACATCATTTTTTACATCAATATCAATTCTAAAGGCACAACTAACTATCAACCAAGTTCTCCCATAGATCCCACAAAATTGCACGGATCCCAAACACTTATTATTCCTTATCATTAACCCCCCTAGATCATTATCGAAATTCAAAGCTTATAAATGGCAAGTCGTTGCAAGAGGACGAGATCCTCATGAGAATATAATGTTATGTCTAGAAGGTTCTGGAGTAGTCCAAGTAGGGAGTATTTTAAATGATTTAAAATTCCATGTAATGAAAAAAGAATTTGTTTAGTTAATATAGATGGAGATCTAGAGATATATTAGGGATTTGAGATTTGGTGTGGTTTTTTTTATCTGTATTTAATGGATCAAGATTTAACCTTCTCTCTATGTATTTAAACACAAATAAGTAATTTTAATAGTGGGGAATTGGGAGTATCATTTGATTTCCTCTTTCCCTGAGTGAATTAATATTATATGTCTTTGTACATTACGTGCAGTTTTTTTAGTGTTATTATTAGTTTATATTGGCATTGATTCTATGTTTGTAGTCTAATATAAATATGAACATGTCTATGAACCTGAATTGAAAGTTGGATTTATTGCGTGGAATGAA
>JZKD02S1139634.1:0-12875 GCA_000966675.3 Picea glauca | reverse complement strand
GAAGGCTTTCGTATCCAGGTGTGAAGAGGCAAGGATCCCAGATATTATTCAATAATAATGCGGTGCCAAATGCTGTCATGCGAGAGCGCTCTCCAAAAAGAACTTGTCAGAAGGGCCGTGTTGAAGGTGGAAAGATTCTTAAGCCCCCAACCCCCTGCCCTTAATGGCTTTGACAATAATTCCCAGCTGCACAGATGGAAACGGTGCTTACTAGCTTGACCACTCTACAAGAAATTGAAAGAGAGCCTACGGAGAAAGTTTATGATCTTGCTGGGGATCCGCTCCAAAGACATCCAGAAGACAGAGAGGCTTTCCAGCACCAATTTGACCAAGGTAAAACGCCCACCCAGTGACAACCACTTGTTACACCAAAAGCCAATTTTCCTTTCAAATTTAGCCACAAGACAACGCCAATCTTCAGAAGAGGATGCTCCAGGTTTCAGCTGGTAACCGAGGTATCTGAACCCTTTACTCAGATCTAAGAAGGAAAAGGGGATGGAGTCTTTTAGAGAAGAGAGCTTGGCTTCATTAAGCCCCCAATAATGGACTGTGGATTTTGTATAGTTGATGGACAGACCCTAAGCAGAACAGAAAGCCTGAAGCAAGTCCATAATCACTAACCACTCCGTTAGATCAACCTTTGTCATTAAGAGGACATCGTCAACAAAAATTAGATGAACAATCTTTAAGAACTTTGAAACCTTTATACCAGATATATGGTGTTCAGAGATGCTTTTTGAAAGAAGTAATCTAAGGCCTTCCATTATCATGATAAAAAGGTATGGAGAGAGTGGGCATCCCTGATGGAGCCCCCTCTCGCTTTTGAAAAACTTTGTCGCCTCTCCATTAATCAACACTACAAAATTTGCACTAGTGACACAGGACAAAATCCAATCGGTAAACTTGACTCCAAAGCCCACTGTAAGTAAGATTAGCCTCAAAAACTCCCAGTCAATGCTATCAAAAGCTTTTTTGAGATCTAGCTTCAAGACCAAGGCCTTTATATTTTTCTGTTTAATGTTGTGGATGCTCTCATGGGCTGCTCCGATAGCATCCTGAATTCTTCTGCCTTTCAGAAATCCCAGTTGTTCCGCTGAAAGACATCTTTCAAGTATCGACTTGATTATATTAGAAATAACTTTTGAAATTACCTTATAGATGAGGTTGCAAAGTGAGATCGGTCGGTAGTCATTGAAAGAAACCGAGTTGTTTTCCTTTGGAATCAAGGCCAGAAAAGTGGAATTTAAGCTTCCAAAAATCTTGCCTTTTAATCGAGAATCCTCCACCATTTGAAGGAGATCAACTCCTACAAGATCAAAGAAGAAAATGAAAAACTCGACCGTCCATCCATTAATTCTAACCCTGACGAAAACCACATTAAAATCAATAAATTTAACATTCACACATTAACCAGAATAACTGATTGTTAAATTAAACTTAAAAAAAACACTACTTATAAACTACAACCTCTCTTCCATTTTTTTTTTTTATAATGATTGAGATAATTGAAAAACACAACAAAACTTTCACTAACTAATTTATTGCTGCACCACACCACCTAAATTGACAATCCATGATACTAACATCCATCGAGTACGGCCCACTTTCCTTAGAATTTCCCTCTATTATGGCATGATTGGGGCCATTTAATTTGGTTAGGACATAATTTCGACAATGACCTGCGACGAAGAAATATTAATAATTATATCTTCCATCAAAGGATATCTCATTATCACCTAGCGAAAAACATGGCCCAACCAATAACCTTGTGTTCTACGACTTTATCTTTGATTCTCAACATCCATTTGATTTATGACTTTGCTTTAAAGCCACTGTATGTCAACTACGTTACAAGTATTTATAGCAAAATACATGGTCACAATCAAATCTCTATGATTGCCATCCAACCTACCTCACCATCAACAAATATCATTTTACCAAGCTATCTTTATATAATATTCATATATGTTTGATGGTTATGGGCATGAGGACTAAGTATTGTGGTTAGCTTTCAGTGTGGTTCTTTTGTTTGTATGTTGAGAAATTTGTGGTTGTGCTTATGTTGAGAAAGTTGTGGTTATTTTGTCTTTGCCTTTTATGTTTAGAAAATTCAAAAGCGAAAAAGATTAGCTCACAATCAATATGTTGAACTTTTGTTTGTTTATATTTTAAAGGATTATATTTTTGAGTTTGTTATTAATAATTTTATTTATTTTTTAAAAGTTTAAGAATATTTTTTAAAAGAGATAAGATGTTAAATGCTTATATGATATCTCCACGTGGATGAAAATGGTATTGGTAGAATAGGGTGCTTAGTTTTTAATGATTAGTACTATGTTTGAGGGTGGTGTGGTGTGCTAAGATTTGCCTCTATTTGTTAGGGCAATAGATTCCAAATTTATTCTTCCATTACAAAAATGAATTTACCAATAAAATGTTGAATTCATTTGGATAGACCATGCATGATTTTGACTAGTACATATTCAAGTGCAAATAATGCGAGGGTAAAATTAAAAGATGCACTTTGGGAATTGAAGATAACATAATTCTCAAGTACAATTAAAATCAAAGAGATAAACACCATTCAAACTCAATTTCCCTCTTTCAAACAAAATTTTGAATCTACCCATTTCACACACATAGTTCATGCAATATTACGCTTCAACAAATTCATGCAAGGAAAAATGCAAACAAAATCAATATATTGTTGATGTATAAATTCTAGTGACACACTTTCATGCCCAACATCCACCTAAATACATATGCATAATCTATTCTAAAAAATCCATTGAATTCAAAAATAGAATTATGCCTAATTCACAATCAATCATTCTCATTCTAATTGCATTTAAATTTCTACTTAATAAAATGAAAAACAAAGATTAATAACATGCATAAGAATATATACTAGAGACGCATAAGAATATATACTAGAGACACATAAGAGCAAATATTTTTTTTAATATTTATTCATCAATCGGTTACAAATGAATATTTTTTCCAACCACCCATAGACAATCTATTGTAGATTCCACCCCCAAACCAAAGCTATGAGACCACAAGGGCACAACTCTAATTCTAAAATGTTTCACACAACCCAACCCTCCATGCTCAAGTACATAAATCTCGACTATCCATGTCAATTTCTCACACTATAACCACTATAAATATGCCAATCCACCCTCAACTAAGCACATTCTTTTTTATTAGCCCCACACAATACCAAGAAAGTAATCCCCTTCTCTAAAAACATAGTCCCTTGGGAAATCCTTTCCCTCCATTACTTTAGTGCAAGCAAAGGAATCTCTTCTTATGGTTCATATGCAATTCCTATAGATAATCTTATGTTTAATTATGGTTAACTCTAAAACAAACATAATGTTGCTGACTAATGGTTTTGCCAATATCTCATCTCATTTACAACCATTCACATTCTTTTACTAGCTACTAGAAATTTCTCATTTACAACCATTCACATTCTTTTACTAGCTACTAGAAATTGCTGGTCTTAACTTAGACATTCATGGGTATTTCTAGACATGGTTTTGCATATGGATGGCGTCAACTCAAGGGTAGAATGAATGAAGAAGAATCTTGCATAACATTAGCTATTATACTCCAAGTTTGAAATGAGACCACATGCCTTCAAAGAAGACCATGTATCCTTCACTGGGACAACTAGTTGTTAAGGTTGGAAATACTTTAATTTACCTAGGAAAAGGAAAAGTTAGGAAAACTTTGATTTGAAACATGTTTACGTATTGGATCTAGTTTCACTCCAAACAATGGGTTGATTTCAACATGCAAAAGTGACTCTCCAAAGTAATAGGTTTAATGGATTTTTTTTGTTTTAGGATAATGGTTGCATCTCCTTCATAAAGCTCCTTTATAAGTCAAGTCAAATCCTTGTTATCAATACCTTGAAAAGATTTTGTACATGTGGAGGTAAGGATGCATNGCATAACATAAAAGTTAGCTATTATACTCCAAGTTTGAAATGAGACCACGTGCCTTCAAAGAAGACCATGTATCCTTCACTTGGGCAACTAATTGTCAAGGTTGGAAATACTTTAATTGACCTAGGAAAAGTTAGGAAAACTTTGATTTGAAACATGTTTACACATTGGATCTAGTTTCATTCCAAACAAAGGGTTGATTTCAACCTGCAAAAGTGACTCTCCAATTAATAGGTTTAATAGATTTTTTGTTTTAGGATAATGGTTGCATATCCTTCATAAAACACCTTTATAAGTCAAGTCAAATCCTTATTATCAATACCTTGAAAATATTTTGTGGAGGGTAGGTAATTCCTCCGCACTCTATACCTCTTTTCCAACATAAAATTTACTCTTTATATTAATATATAATTGTTTTCAAGTCTGAACATACAACTCCAAGTCATCTCACTACTAGACAAAAAAGTCCAATGACTTGTAAAAACCGAAGACCATAATCACTAACATACTAGACAATGGCTATAGAAAGATAGCTCACAGGCTAGCAACAAAATCTCCAAATACTACTTGGAAAACTCCCTTTCCAACAATGGCCTCGCTACAACACTCTGAAGTGTACACTCCAAAAAAACAACACAAAATAATTACAAACTTGGAAATATTAACATCCATAGAGCCTCTAGGCCATGAGGAAAAAACCAAAAAAGAGCTTCCTGGCAGGACTAAAAAAGATTTAGATACAAAGTTTGCCCCATTGAGCCTTCCACCCACTTATTGTATGAAATTAATCCTTCTTTCTACTAGATAGCCATCTTTGATAGGAGGTCTGCTTCTACAATTGAATCTCAGAAAACGTGCATGAAACTAATTTCTTCGAAATTCTTAATGAGATCTCTGATTTTTTCCTTCCAACAGTCTAATGCTAGACTTGTAGATTGCCTTTGTTGTTTATCCAATCAATAAAAATTAGAGAATCAACCAAGACCTTGATATGAGCGAGGTCCAATCTAGAATCCAAGATCAAGGTTGCCCATACCCCCAACAACTCGGACCTGGTATTTTTTCCCTCACCACAATTGAAAGTCCATTTGTATGAAATTCGCTCTCTGCATCTAATCACCCCTCCCGCACCGCACAACTATCCATGTTTTGTGTGTTGTTCCATCAAACCAACCTAAGGTAGCCCCAGTATGGTGATGGAGGCAAATTGATCGAGCCGGAATCCCCTTCTGTATAACTGGAATGTTGTTTAAAGCTCCAAGTGTCTTGATAACTACAGAACTGAAAGATGGATTGCCATTCTAAAAAAATTTCCTATTTCGTTCCAACCACACATTCCAGCATGTTAGGGTAGGTAAATTAGTGAACTCAGAATGCCCCTTTATCCACTTATCATAACAATCACTTATAGTGTTACCTTCCCATTCCTTCATTAAGTTTAGGCTTCTTTGAATTCTTTGCCAAACCTGTTTGGTAAATGGACAAGTGGTCATAAGGTGGTTTATCGTCTCAACATCTTTGTTAGAATTATGACAGAGATTTGGCCCCTTCCAGCCTTTTGATTGTAGAATGTCCCCAGTTAAGATTCCGTTTTCTGCCGCCAACCACATGAAGAGTTTAATTTTCAGTGCTAAATTCCATTTCTAGCAAGATAGACACCAACCTCCATGTGTCTTCTGCCAAAATTTAGAAGCTAGAGTGTTATAAACATTTTTGACATAAAGATGTCCATAATTATCTCCACCTATCCGTTTTAATTCATCTTGTCTATATTGAAGTTGTATCCTCGCTTCAGATAATGCTCTGCGGAAAAGTTCCCACTCCTTTACCACTTCTCCAATAAGTCCGAACTCTTCATTAGTTTTCCATTGCATTAAGAGATAACCTATCCCCGGGGGGCCTCTTGCCTGATAAATTCGAGTTATATTTCACTCTTTTAAGGTGGAAAGAAGATCTAGACATAGTAAGGATAAATTCCTCAGGCCCGGGAACTGATCTCTACCAATTATAACAGAATGCCTGGAACCCGAGCTCCAGCTCAACCACTGAGTGATAATATGCACAAACTTTAGTAGCTTTTTCTAAGTATTTGATGCAACAGGAGTGTAAAAAGAAATCGATTTGAGCCATGTAGCAATTGAGCAAAACGAGAAATATTTGTCCTTCACTACTCTATAACCTAGATGCCCTCCTTCATTAAAACATGCCAAAGTGTACTTTCCGCCAAGGATTTGTTGAAGAGATGGATGTTTCGATAACCCCAACCTCCATAAAAATTTGGTTTTTCTAATAACTCCCATTTACACATGTGGCAACAAAATTTTTTGCTACAACCATTCCAAAGAAAACTGAACATTAATTTTCTGATTTGGTTAAGAACCGATACCGTAATGATTGCCAGTGACATCCAATAAACAGGTTGGATTTCTAGTACTGATTTTATAAGAATGAAGTGACCTCCCAGGGACAACCATATGTTGCACCAATGGCCTATTTTTGTTTCAATTTTAACTAGTAGCCACCTCCAATCTTCCGCCTTGTAAAATCATGTTTTGAGATAGAAGCCAAGGTATCTAAAGTCTTCTAAGAGGTCTACAAAGTTATAGGGAAACACTTCCAACTCCTCCCCTTGAACACCTGCGAAGTGAATTGTGGACTTTGAGTCATTTACCCGTAGACCCTAAACTCTACAAAAGAGATCCAAGATATTAGCAATCTCCTACCACTCCTCTAGTGTAGCTCTGGACATAATTAAAACATCATCCACAAACAATAGATGGATAATCCTAACAATTTTGGAAACCTTCATGCTTGTCAACTTTCCTCCACTCCAACTTTTCTTTAATTGCAAACTTAGCCCCTCCACAACTAAAATAAAAGCAGGGGAGGCAATGGGCATCCTTGTCTTAATCTGCGACCATTATGAAAAAAGGGTGTGGACTCCCCATTTATAAGAACAACAAAGGTTGTTGTACTAACACAACACATTATCCAATTAGTAATTTGTATGATAAATTCAGTTTGTATGAGTATCAATCTTAAATAGTCCCAGTTTATACAGTCATAAGCCTTCTTAAGATCTAATTTTAAAATTAAGGCCTTCATTTTCTTCAGTTTAATGCTATGTAGGAATTCCTATGTTGTGCCAATAGCATCCTGAATCTGTCTGCCTCTTATAAATCCTAGTTGCTCATCCGACATGGATCTAGAGAGAATTGGTTTGATCCTACTGACAATAGTCTTTGCAATTATTTTCTAACACAGGTTGCAGAGAGAAATCAATCTAAAGTCATCAAAAGAAGAAGGATTATTGACTTTTGGGATGAGCACCAGAAAAGTCGAATTTAAAGCTCTTATCACTTCCCCTCTATTTCTGTAATCCTCAACTACCTCAAGCAAATCACCCCCTACCAAGTCAAAGAAGTGTAAAAAGAAATCCACAGTCCACCCATCCGGGCCCAAATTTTTGTCTTTTGTGAAAAGTTTGAGCACCTCCCATAACTCCTCCTTTGTGCAGGGTCTTTCAAGTTGCAGAGTGTCCTCCTCTTTGACCAAATGGGGGAAGAGATTGACTAATTGAGCCTGGTCATTTATATCTGCTGGTCCCTTCTCCTCGAAAAAACTTTTGTAAAATCTAGTAGCCTCTGTTTTTAGTGCCTCTTGACCAAAATGGACCTTTCCTTCATCATCTCTAACCTCCCACATATGTTTACGGTTCCTTCTAAAATTTGCAAATTGATGGAAGTATTTTGAATTTTGATCTCCACTTTTTATCCAAAGAGCTCTACTATGCTGCCTCCATAATTCCTCTTCTTCCACCAGTAGAATGTTCCGATCTTCCTCTAACCGTTTTAAGAGACTTTCCTCTGCCAAATTCTGTGAACCCCCAGAAAATCCTTGAAGTGTGGCTTCAATGTGTTCCTCCAACTTTACTAAATTTGACAACTTCCACCTCTTTTGTTGCTTTTCCCAATATTTTATTTGGCATTTTAGGGCTTTTAGTTTGGCCTTGAACCTTCGCTAAACCTTAGTTTCTTGAAGAAACCTTTGATCCCGCAAAACAATTTTAACTATTTGTGCAAATTCGACTTCTCTTAACCATAAGGAATTTAATTTGAAGGGATAAGCTTTAACTATAACGTGTTTTCCAACTATAAAATAATCGGAGCATGATCTAAAAGGAAAGGATATAGCACACAAGACCGGTAACTTCCAATGCTGTTAATGAGGTCTTTAGACAAAAACACATGATCCGACCTTTTTGCGATATAACCTACTCCCTTCCTACCATTTCGCCAAGTTGGGACAAGTTTATCCGACTTAATGTCTACAAGATTGAATCCCTGTAAAAGATCTTTAAGATAACTAGACAGAGTATCTTCATGAGTTGTGTCACCCCAAATATCTCTAGCATTTAATGTAAAATTGAAATCACTGCTATAATCAGATTCTTTTTTGAAAGTAAGCCCCTTTTGGCCACCTTGTCCCATAATTATTTTCTATGAGTACATGGGCCATACACATTAATAAGTGCAAGCTCCCTTTTTTTTTTCCAAGTAGGGACCTGTCAACAAAATCCCACCATCGCACGAGTAAGGAAATAGATTAAGTTTATTCGGGTCCTAAGTCACCAGTAAACCCCTCGAATTTCCAACCGAGTTGATCACGATAGTGTACGAAGCAGGTTGTAAGGTGTTCAAAAAATATCTTGCCTTCAGATCATCAACAAACGTTTCTTGTAAAAAAAGAATATCTGGATTTTTCCTACGAGCAATCTGTGCAGGGAAGTTGCTTTAAGTCCCTCCCCACCCCTCTAATATTTAAGGATAACACAATCATGGTTTAGCCCTTGCATGGGCTTTCATGCCTGTAAGTGCCCCATAATCAGAAAAATAAGACAACGACTGGGAAGTGGTTATGGAACTCGCTTCCCCTTTTTTTCGTGCACTCCTAGTTTTTAAAGGAGACAACTCAATACCCAAATCCATGGACCATGCAAATTCCTTCCCTGAGCCCTCTCCCAACTGAATGTCAGAGTCTGGACATCCACTAGGCCCCTCTCTTGCGACCACCGATCTCCCAATATAGGTCAGCAAATGGATAGGAGACCCAGAGTCTTTAAAACTAGTAACCAATGAGTCCAGGACTGCTCGAAGAGAGTCTTCCCCAACCTCCAATTCTCCAAACCCCGGTAAGATGTAATTATACGCCTCAAGTTCAACTAACAAGTGGCTTCTCCCCCTCGGAGTCACACTCGTAATAGGGTCAATCCCCTTCCGTGGATTCTTTTTTCCCCCAAGCACTTCAGAAGGATTCCTACCTCCTCTAGAGTCAGTTGGACTCAAAGAAACCAACTTATAAAGCCCCTCCCCAACCTGCTGAGCAGGAGTCTCATCGCTAGGAACCAGAATGGTAGGAGATGAAACAAAATCAAGAGGTAAATCCTTTGTAGCTCCATGTTCCCTAGCACTGAAGGATTCCAAGGTATCTCTCTCCCAAGCCGTTAATGAGGAATAAAAATAAGGGCAAAAAAATCTTAAATTACCCAAGAATGTATCCAAATACTCCAATGGACTACAATCCTTTTGAGTTCTGAGTATCGTTCCAAGAACTAAAGAGTCAACTTCCGGTGAATCTTCTCGGTACGAATCTCTAAGCCAAGTGTCTTCAGACTCCTCTTCCACCAATGTTCCTTTGCACTCCCACCTCATATGGCCCATCCTATGACAAAAAGTAAACCTGAACAATATTCCCAGATAGTCAAGTCTCTGGCTCACCATTCTACCCCTCCAGACTATCTCCAGGGTTTCTGACAGACTAGAGTGGATGTCAACAACCATTAAATTTTTTTCCATTATTTTGTCTGTAGACAAAAGAGACCAATCATACACTCTGATACACTATCCTAAATCATTACCAATGGCTTCCAAAGCCTTTCTGTTCCATAATTGGAGTGGAAGACCCAGTAACAGAGCCCACAAATTTCTGTGTTGGAAGTACTCCATAGCCGGGTCAAATGCGACTCTCCATCGATTTAACATTAAACTAGAACCGTCTATAACCCAAATATTCTCCAAAATTAGCTGCAAATATTTCGGAGTCTTGAAAGTTAAACCAAACCATCCCTTCGAAAAGAAATAAACCTCAGGCATATAGCCTAATAGAGGCATCCAAGAAGACTCTACCCATGTTGGTAAGGATTTAGAGCTCATAGTTCTGTATGAAAGTTTTTGGGTATGTGTTGTATTCTTTGCATGAGTAGTAGTGTTTACGTTGTACCGAGCGTGCAGAGGGGTTTGGGGGCAGTGCCCCTGAGAATTTTTTTCCCCTCGGGAAACGTGTCACATTTTTGCCTCATTTTTTTGTGTTTCCTTGATTTTCATGTCCATTGTTGGGTGGTTTTTTGGCACATGGTTTTTGATGATGGTTTTCTATTTTTGGTTAAGGAATTAGGGTTGTTGACTAATCCAGGTCATTGGGTTAGGGTTTTGGATGCTATTGACTCCTATATGTATATTGTATTGTAAACAATGTATCACTATGAATGAATATAGAATATGCTGGTTTTCCCGGTTTAGGTTTCCAAGGGAAAAATCTCTGTGTAATGTTTATATTTGCCATTGTATATTTTATGTTCTTTTACTGAAAATATGTTTGCAGTAAATATTGTACAAGGTTAAAATCTACATTTGGTATCAGATCTTTGTTGGATTCAAGGGGACACCTTTGTGGTCAAGGGTTTGGCTTGGGACTGTGATAAGCCTTATTATAGTGGGAGATCCGTGGTATTGATTTTTCAGGTGAAAATAAATGGCGAGCAATTAAAAAATGGAGATCGATAAGTTTAATGGGCAAAGTTTTGAGCTATGGAAGCTCAAGATGGAGGATCTGTTGGTTGACAAACATCAATGGATCGTAGTAGATCCAGGTACTACACCTACAAGAACTTCAATAGATGACTGGAAAAAGTTGGATCGGAAGGCAAAGAGCACAATCCGACTATGTCTCTCAGGTTCACTACTACTAAATGTGTCAGAGGAAGCTACAACCAAGGATTTATGGGATAATTTGGGGAAGTTGTATCAGTCTAAGTCCCTAGTAAATAAACTACTCCTGAGAAAGAAGCTGTATAACCTAAGGATGAGAGATGGAGACTCGGTGGCAGAGAATTTGAACGCCTTCAATACTGTGGTAAGTCAGTTAGTATCTGTTGAGATTAAAATTTTAGATGAAGACAAATGTATCAGTTTACTGTGTTCTTTACCAGACTCATGGGATAGTCTGGTTGTGGCCATAGGTAGTAATACAAATTCCTTGAAGTTTGATGAAGTGGTCTCATCCTTGTTGTCGGAGGAGATGAGACGGAAGAATATGGAAGGACAGAGCACATACGCATTATTTTCAAGAGGACGTTCCTAGGAAAGAAATAGATCTAAGTTCTCAAGTGGGAGATCTAAGTCTAAGGGTAGATCTAAACCTCCTGGAAAGTTTGTAATGGTATGTTGGAGATGTGGAAAAGAAGGGCACTACAAGAAGCAATGTAGATCCAAAGTTGAGAAAAAGAAGGGATCTGGAGAATCTCCTTCTACAGAAGAAAAGACCTCCAAGGAAGAAGGAGGGGATGTGTACTTGGCTTCTTCAATCACATATGCAGATCATGAGGTATGGTTGGTTGAATCTAGTGGATCCTTTCATATGATTCCCCACATGGAGTGGTTCTATGAATATGAAAGGTATGATGGAGGTAATGTTTTCCTAGGTGATGATTCGACAACCAGAAGCATAGGAAGAGGAAACATCAAGTTGAGGCTCATAGATGGAAGGATTAGATCACTTCCTGGTGTTCTGCACATCCCAGGTTTGGCCAGAAATTTGATTTCTGTAAGCAAAATGGACGATGCAAGGGTAAAAACAATATTTGAAAAGGAAACTTGCAGGATGGTTCGAGGAGCAATGGTGTTGACGAAGGGAGTTCAGTTTGGAACTCTATATAATCTGCAAGGAAGCACTATTAGTGATGGGTGTAATAGTTCCATTGTTCTTGATATTGGAGTTGAAGAAGAAAGAACTTCTACAGTCTCTAGAGAAACGGTTATGTTTTGGCATCAAAGATTGGGGCATATCAGAGAGAAGGGTCTTCGACTACTACACGATAAATTTATGGTTGAAGGTATGTCTAACTGCTCTCTGGATTTTGATTTCTCTGTGTTATAACCCTATAATTTATAGGATCAACTATTGATTGTAATTTTGTCCCTTTAGTGTTTTTGACTTGCAAATAGTGCTGCATTCTAAAAGAAAAGAAAAGAAAAAAAAATGAGAAAAGAGAAAAGAGAAAAGAAAAGAAATGAGAAAAACAAAAAGAGGGCATAAAAGAAAATGGATAAAAACCCCATGAAATGACAATGACTTGATCCATACAGTTATACACGGCCAAGTCTTTTAAATTTAAATATTTAGGATTAGTAAATAAGCTTGGCTAAACTGTCTAACCTTAGCCAAGTAATCAGATTAGTTAGTGAATACATTTGACCAAACAGTCTAATCTTGGTCAAATAGGCCCTAAGTAGAGTATTTTCTTAGTCCAACAGTCTAAGCTGGGATAAAGGTGCAAATGAGTAGGTTAGAACATAGGTTAGTCAACTTCCTTTCAATAAAACATGTAAGATGATCGATGAAAATGCATGATTCTTGATGATGAAATGTTTTTCTAACCCCATGGTGATAAAAAGCAAAAGAAGCAGTGCGCAAAACCCATAAAAATTCATTAAGCCTAAGTTCTGCATCATATATTGAATTGCGCACTGGAGATTAAAGATCGGGCTTAGATCTACGACTGAATTGTTGGCGCCCAGATCTATGGATTAGAAAAGACTCCGGACCCCCCCTGATCGTTTGACCTTTTACGATGGGGGGGGG